>JAOEHQ010048023.1:0-10453 GCA_025447715.1 Asclepias incarnata | reverse complement strand
ATCTTGACAATGTATACCGTTCAATACCACCACACAAATATGTCGAATGTAGAGGTGGCAATCTCTACACTTTTAGTGTTGAAAGGGTCATTTTTCGGGTTATGTTTTATATTTAATGAGTCAAACGGATCAAAAACCACTCAAAGTGTATTTTAATTCATAAAATTGTGTTATTAATAAAAAGGTTATCATTGAAAACAGTATAATTATTGTATCACCATTGATGCACTAATTATTTATTAAAAAATTTAATTTTTGGATAAACGTTTTAGGTCAAATAAACTTGTATAAAGTATACGACCCTAACCATCTAAATTTGGAAAAGTTTATAACTTTAGGCAGTTGAAAATTCAAAAGCGATTAAGGTTTGATTATTGTAGGGCGACAAGATTAGGCGGCGAAATGAATGGATGAGGTGGCTTATGCCTCCACTTGATCAATACTCGAGTACTTCAAGCCCCAAGAATGTCGAAAGATCTCTTGCTCAAGATTCATTGGTGTCACAACTGCATGGTATTTCTTTGAGCGGGCCGACCACAGAAAATCAGGTTCATATGGGAATTGGGAAGTAGTCAAAGGGCGACAGTGGCGTAGCCGCTTAGGTGACGCGTGAGGATAATCAACGCGGGAGATGTTAACAAAAAAACTCTTTTTGAAAAGAGAAGCCCTCGGTAATGATGTGAGCTATCCTGGATTTTCAAGGAGATTCGTTGGTAGATAGAAATGATGTTTTGAGAAACGCCTTGAACACACAAAAGCAAACAAAAACCAAAAATCTTAAAAATATACAGTATAAGCAAAATCAAAAATTAAAAAAAAATAAAATAAAACGAAACAAAAAATCAAAACATAAAAATGATCGAGTTATTGTGACTTTGGGATGGTAGTATTTTTGTTGGATTTGATAATTTTTAATTTTATTTGGATTTATTTTGCAAATATATATATATATATATTTTCTATTGTGGTGGTTTATGTCTTATATGATATATATATAGGGGAAACTTGTGGTTTCTCTAAACATGCCTGATTTAGGGTCTCTCAAGTTACTACCCCGTCTCAAGCAGGTTTGACTGTTGAGATGCAATTGTTCATCTCCTTTGTTGGGATTACACATTAACTGCAGGTGTTGTATGAGTTGTATGCTGTGATCATCTCTTGGCACCCTTACAATCTTTATGTATCTCATGTTATCTGCTTGTATGTCATTCATGGTCGCTAGACGACGTAATATGTAAATGATGTTTATTGAGATTTTGCTTTGTCATTTCTAGAAAACCGGCTAGCAACGATGGATTTATGGAAGTGTGTAGCACTTATAATTACCCAAGGTTTTAAGTTCAAATCTTACGCTTTGAAATTGAATTGGATTAGTCGCATTTACGGGTCTCATCTTAAAGGCGGATTTTTTTACATAGTGAAACATCACACACAACAAACATAAACTAGAACATCATGGTATGTAAAAAATAATCTCAAACTAGAAATGAAGAGTTGATATTGCAAGTTCAGGAGTAATTTGCAGTTTTCTATGCACGACTATAATAGTTTGCATATGCTTCATTAAAAGAAATGCATACGAGCAGTGGGTTCGTAATCAAAGTTTTATCAATGTTAGCAATAAAATTAGGGGGTTTTAACATAGTTTCATATAAATTTTAAACTAAATTATGCGAAAATAATGATGAAAAATTTGGTTCGATGGGTTCGCCTGCACCCTCTCGGCTCCGCCCATGCGTATGGGCTCACCTTTGTACATTACCATATTTAATTTCAGATTAATCATATTTCTCTGCATAGAATCAACTTGCAACACTAAATTTGAATTTTGGTCACAAAAGGAAGAAAGCGAGTGAATGCATCTACAATACGAAGAATAATAAATAGGATTAGAACACACAAACATCATATTAAGAAAATATGTGACAACAAAAAATGATCGAGAATTATGACAATCCAAATATATGACTGCCAAGTTGGGTCAATGGTCGATTTTGTCATCTAATCAACATAAGGATAATACAATCAAAGAAAATAAGGGTAGGAGTCATGACTCCGAAATTCTCAGCCCTCCTAAATTTTACAAATAAAATTCTGTCAACTCATTTCAACCCTTCAGCCCTCCCAACCAGCCCTTCCAACCAATTTCACTCGCGCCGATGAGATTTCAGCCCTCCTAAATTTTTTATTTTTTCCCTCTAAACTATTAAACTACACAATTTATAAAAAAGAAAAGTACATAAATGTTTAAAAAGAACATAAAATATATAAAACTTAATAAAATGAAATAAAACACTAAATAAAACATATATATTATACAATATTTAAAAAGTTAATAAAACTAAATTAAAACTAATAAACTAATTTAAAACTAAAGTTAATAAATTTACAAATACTTTAAAACTAATTATAACACTTTAAAATCAACTTTATAAAAAACTCAAAAACTCAGGGCTAAAATGAAATATGTATTAATATATCTAAAGTGCAGGGACTAAAACTGATATATAAACTAATTGGTTGTCTTCTTCAAAACCAAAAACCTGCAACTTCAAAACCATTTTTTCAAAACCAAAAACACAGTATATATATATCTTATATGTATGTATATATATATTAAAATCTGGTCAAAGAAGAGAGAAAGAGCCGTTGGCTCGTTTTTTTTACGCAAGAAAAGGGTGTTCGATTGTGGACCAGTGGAGGTCTATTTTTTGGCCGGAACGCCCCTGGGGGCGGTGTGCCCGGCGTTCAGGGGGCGTTCTTGGTGAAAAGTGAGTGAGGGAACCCCACTCCGGATAGTTTTACAGTCTAGTGGTAAAGAAAGTCCTTCCATGAGGGCTTGGCTTGGGGTATATCCGGGTTCGAATCTTAGAGGGCAAAGGTTTTCAACTATTAATTGTCGTGCCTTTGAGCGAATTAGTAAGGAGTTTTCTTCCTATCAGGTATTTGGGCGAAATTATTGAACTATATTTTAAACGTACAATTGTCTTTTATTAAAGTTTTTCCTCCTATCAGGTACTTAAAATATAGTTCAATAATTTCAAATAAAAAACTTTAATAAAAGATAATTTTATATGAATTCATTGTTTTGAATAAAAAATAAGAGGCATAGTGGTCATGTAAATTGTTATTAATTATTTTTATCAATGGTTGGTTTGTATCTACAACGTCTAATTTTTACGTACAGACAATTGTACGTTTCAATCTCTCGAGTTAAATTGAAAATGATCTTAAGGTGTTGATATACAACAAAGAAGGTAAATCAAAAAATATTACAACAAATATCGTCTACAAAAAAGTATTACAAAAGATGAAATAGAATATATGTTTTCAATGTTTAAGAATTACATTTTTTTACTTTGATTTTATTTATATTTTTTACCTTTAAATTACCAGTTTGTTTTTTCATATATTTTAAATTTTAAATTTAAAAGGTTTATTTAATTACATATATATAATAATTCTTTTTATCTTGTCACGAGTCTAAATCTAGTTATAAATTAAAGTGACTAATTTCTATAAACTATAAGCCAAACTTGTCCATGATGGATGTAATGCATAAACAAATAAACATGTGATTTTTTATGTTCAGATTATATGAGGAATGCAAGCTTTGACTCTAATATACACAATATTATATTAATTATGGAAAAATCATCTGTGCAGTTAACTGCGTGGATCTGGATGCAACAACTCTCATTTTTAATGAAGAATATATATTATGTACAATTTAACTAATTCTAGGGTTGATAATGGAAAAAATAGTTGCAACAGCACCTAAGATCGACATTGTTAACGGCACCGATGAAATCCCCATTAATCATATATTATGCATAAGATCAAAAGTGGATTATCTGTATTTGAAAACACAAAGCTAATCATATGCAGTATAAGCGTTCGCAACTTGTGAAACACTTCAAATTTACAAATATTGTGATTGACAATAACTTGCTTGATTGATTATATTTAGAATTTCTTCTTTATGTAATTTTCTTGTAAATATAGTTCATTGTATATATGGGGACAACATATTCCTTTCTCCAGTTTTGTAGAAGTTTTGATCATCGTAACCAAGTTCCTAACCCGATACCTTATTTTTACGGAGTTTGAAGTTTAATCGCTATAACCTTTTTGTCACGCACTTGTACGTGTTTGTCTTAATAAATGTAAATGTTTACATAGCATTGATGCATGCATGCTTTATAGTTTATATGCAAGATGATGCTCAACAACATTACAACCTGCAGGTTCATATTTCTTTACAACTTGCTATCTTTCCCGATGTGCTACCACGTTTTGCTTTCATGTTTTATACATGAGCCCTCTACCGGACACAAACGTATACATTTTGTTAGATAGTCGATGGTTCAAGTGATGAGATACCTAGATTTTCCGGCGGATGTTCGAATCTTGCCATGTGCAAATTTATATTAATCTCCAGCTGTTAGGGAAAGCCTAATGGGGCTTTTCCTTTGGCACCGTTGCTCGGCTCGTGGTAGCGAGATCCGATTTAGACAACCGACTATCCGCTGTCGAGTTAAGACCTCACTGTTTGACGATAAAAAGGTTTGCTTTTATTCGAAAGTCACGGGTGGCGACAAAAGATTGGAGTATTAGATTCAACGGTGATGAATCGATTGAAAAAAGTAAATTTGTAAGTAACTTTTGTTGACAGTGACATTACTTTTTTTTTTAAAAGCAAAAAGATAGTGACATTATGAGTGTTTTACTGTTTTTGTTTGTTGTGTTTGAACAAAACATTATTGATGTGAACTATATTCAAGTTTTACGACTAAAACTCAAAAAGATGTGAGGACCATGGTATCACAAATTAACAACCTAGCAATTTTAACTTCTCTAAAAAAGATAACATTTCACATTTTGAAGGCTAATTCTAATGATAATATGTGTAAACATTTTTATTAAATTTGTATATATATATAAAGTATACACCGGGGAGTTGCAGCAAATTTAAAGATTATACGTTTATAAAATATTGTTAGAAAGGAAAAGATATCGGGATCAGTTTGTTACATCATTTCCCGTTTAAGAAGATTCTCACCATCAATGTCATCAATGTGCCAGCCTCAATTCCAGCCATAATTCCAGCCAATGTTTACCAAAGATAGTTCTAGTTTTCTTGTATAAATAGCGGTTTATGCATACAGTGTAATAAAGCAATTCACATATTCAATAAAAGAAAACTTGTCTCTGCCTTATCATTGTTAACATGGTATCAGAGCATTGTTCGATCTCATCATATACCCATTAAAAATCTCACCTTACCGGTTACAGAATCAACAGCCACCATGTCCGAAGACGGCGGCTCTGGTTCTGGAAATTCCGGGTCCGAACTTGCCATTCAATTAGCCAACCTTTTGAAAACAAATATCAATCAACAACAATCACAAACACCAAAACTATCAGACAATCTGCAGATAAACCTCAAACTTAACAACCATAATTATCCCTTATGGACTCGAATGATTCGAGTTGCAATAGTAGGAAAGTCAAAAACTTTGCTTTCCCATTTAACAAAAGAACCACCAGAACCAACAAATGAAACTTATGAAACATGGGAACAGGAAGATTTAATCGTGTTCTCGTGGCTGATTCAAAACATAGAACCGGTGATTGCCGGCAATCTTACCGAATACCCCACTGCTAAATCACTATGGGATGCCTTGACAACCACTTACAGTAGTGGAAAATACAAGCTGCAAATTTTTAATCTTCATGTTAAGGCTAATGAACTCAAACAAAATGAAAAAACTCTCGAAGAGTTCTGGATCGCCCTTCAAGGCGTGTGGGGAGAAATCGATAGAATCGACCCAAACCCCATGACGTGTGCCGAAGATATCAAGACGTATTCAAAAGTCCGGTCTGAACAGAAGCTGTTTCAATTTCTTCATGGACTAGATCGGAAGTTTGATCCAATTAAAAGAGAAATTCTCTGACTCGACACTCTTCCATCTGCTGAAACCGCGTATGCCACCGTTCGCAAGGAAGCCGCTCACCAAAGTATTTTAGGAGCAACTATCAGTGAAAACCAGGGCATAGCAACCGGACTTATTGCCGGTTCCGGCCAGGCAGAAGGTGTCGGGCTTGCCACAAAAGGCTATCGCCGGAATGAGGGGAAGAAACCGTTTGTCAAAGAAGATAAATCACACCTTTCCTGTGAAGAGTGTGGAATGACTAAACATACCAAAGAGCAATGCTTTCGACTTGTTGGTTATCCCGATTGGTGGACCGATGGCCACAAAAAGGGCACCAAGAACCCTAAATCGGAGAAGGAGAAAAAGGGGATCTCTACCGGTCACCATAACAACAACAATGAGGAGGATACCGGAAAAGGCTTCGGTGGTCTCGCAGCGGCCGGAAATAATGGAGAAGACAAAGTTTTTTCGGTGACAGGTAAAAAGAGAGAAGATGTGTTTCTCTCTCAATCACGTTCTTTTTCTGGTTCTTTACTTCCTTTTTTAGATACATTTATATGTAGCCTGTAGGGAAGAGAGTATTGGGTGTGTGGCCCAAGGATGTGAACCGAAATCAACTGGGCTCACTTACACGGCCCAAAGTAGTGGTAACGGATCAAACAGTTCATGGATCTTCGATTGTGGAGCAACAGACACAATGACGTACGAAATGGCTGATTTTATCGAATTATCTCAACCCAGGAAAACTCACATCCAAGCAGCAAACAAAGAAAAAATGGATGTAAAAAACGGAGGAACAATTAAAATTTCTCCAAATATTAAGCTTCCTAACTGTCTATATGTTCCATCTTTGTCACACAAATTGTTATCAGTTAGCCATGTGACAAAAGAGCTTAATTGTTGTGTTCTAATGCGTCCAACCTTTTATCTCTTACAGGATATCAGGACGGGACGGATAATTAGGCGTGGCACTGAAAATCATGGACTATACTATGTAGATGAAGTGACTCAAGGTGGTACTGTTATGTTAGCCCATGGAACAACAGAGAGAGAAGCTTGGCTTTGGCATAGAAGGTTGGGACATCCATCTGCTAGTTATTTACACACTTTATTTCCTGAACTTTTTCCTTTGAATAAAACTGTCTCATGTGAAACCTGCATGTTAGCCAAAAGCCATAGACAAACCTTTAAACATAATAATACTCGTGTTGATGTTCCTTTCTCGTTGATTCATTCTGATGTTTGGGGCCCTGCCCCGGTTATTGGGGGGCAGAATTTTCGGTTTTATGTAATCTTTGTTGATGATTGTACCCGTATGACATGGATTTATTTTTTGAAACATAAGAATGAAGTGTTTGATAAATTCACGTCATTTTACACCATGGTTCAAACACAATTCAAAAAATCCATTCAAATTGTTCGATCTGATAATGGAGGGGAGTATGTGAACAATCAAATGAAAATGTTTTTTCAAACAAAGGGAATAGTTCACCAAACCACTTGTCCTCATACCCCTGAACAAAATGGAGTCGCAGAAAGAAAAAATCGTATTCTTCTAGAAATTACCCGGGCTCTCATTATTGAATCACAGGTTCCCAAACTGTTTTGGCCAGAGGCCCTTGCCACTGCCACCTACCTCCTGAACCGTCTTCCAACCAAGATCCTTAAATTAAAAACTCCTCTAGAAACCCTTGAAAAATACACCGAAATCCCTCCAACTCTCACCCTCAAACCTAAGGTATTTTGATGCACTGTCTTTGTCCATATACCTAAATCATACCGCGATAAACTTGATCCATGTGCAGAAAAGTGTGTATTTGTTGGATATGGGATAAATCAAAAAGGTTACAGGTGTTATAATCCTCAGACACGTCGTATGTTCACCACCATGAACTGTGACTTTCTTGAAACTCAGTATTTCTACTCCCCCCAACACAGTGGTCAGGGGGAGAAAACATGTGACACACTGAGTTGGTTGACTGATGAAGGAAGTTGTTCGACTTACAGTACCACGTCACCTGAGTCTCAAGATCAAACTAGTCCAATTTCAAGTGCCACTGAAGATATATCCCCCGATCTGGTATCCGAGGTAAGTACTTCTCAATCAATCAATTCCCAACCTAATAATTCTCATGGCTCTGCTGAAACTAGTGAGCCAGAATCTCCAGAACCTCAAGTGCCTGTAAACCAAGAAGCTCTGGAACAAGAGGAATCTGTAGAAGTGTCGAACAAGTACACTCTCCCAGCAAGAGCAAACAGAGGGATCCCAACAAGAAGGTACTCAACAGGGAAGTTTTCTAAAAGCTCTAGATATCCCATGGCAAATGTTGCAGGTGGATATTTGTCAAAAGAAGCAAAGGCATTTAGTGCAAGTCTTTATTCTGAAGAGATTCCCTCAAACGTAGAACAAGCTCTAAAATCAGAAAAATGGAAAAGTGCTATGGATGCAGAAATGGATGCCTTGAGAAAAAATGACACATGGGAAAAGTGTGATCTGCCACATGGAAAGAAGCCTGTAGGATGCCGTTGGGTCTTCACAGTAAAATATAAACCAGATGGAACAATTGACAGGTATAAAGCTCGATTGGTTGCCAAAGGTTATACTCAAACATATGGGATTGATTATTCAGAGACATTCTCTCCAGTTGCAAAGATTGATACAATAAGGGTACTATTCTCAATAGCTTCAAATCAAGGTTGACCCCTACACCAATTCGATGTAAAGAATGCGTTCCTTCATGGAGAGTTAAAAGAGGAAGTATATATGGAAGTTCCTCCTGGATTCCTAGATAATTTCAAGACTGGAGAAGTATGCCGATTGAAGAAGTCTCTACATGGGTTAAAACAGTCTCCCAGAGCCTGGTTTGGTAAATTCACCTTAGCAATGAAGAAGTATGGGTTCAAACAAAGTAACTCTGATCATACTCTGTTTCTGAAACATAGAGAAGGATATGTGATGTGTCTTATAATCTATGTTGATGACATGATTATCACGGGAAATGATAAAATGGAAATAGAAAGGCTGAAGGAAGGATTATTCACAGAATTTGAAATGAAAGATTTAGGGAGACTGAAATACTTCCTTGGGATTGAAGTTCTGAGATCACGACATGGCATCTTCATCTACCAGAAGAAATATATCCTTGACTTACTTGCAGAGACAGGAATGGTTGATTGCAAGCCAGCAGAAACACCTATGATAGTTAATCAAAAACTATACATAGATATGGAGGCTAAACCTGCTGATAAAGGAAGATACCAAAGAATTGTGAGAAAACTGATATATCTCTCACATACTCGTCCAGATATCGCATATGCTGTTGGAGTTGTAAGTCAATTCATGCATCAGCCCCAAGAAGCACACATGGATGCAGTGTTCCGAATCATCAGGTATCTGAAAGGAACTTCTAATCTTGGAGTTTTGTTCAAACCAAATGGTCATTTGAACATTCAGATATATACAGATGCAGACTGTGCAGGAGATAAAGGAAATAGAAGATCTACCTCTGGTTTTTTCTCTTTGGTAGGAGGTAATCTTGTCACTTGGAGAAGTAAAAACAAAAAGTTGTGGCATTATCTAGTGCTGAAGCTGAATTCAGAGGGATAGCTAAAGGAGTTGCAGAAGTTTTATGGATAAGAAAACTCCTAACAGAAATCCGGTTTCCTCCGGAAGAAGCAACTCGTGTCATGTGTGACAATGAAGCTGCAATTCAAATTTCTGAGAATCCTGTCCAACATGACAGGACCAAACATGTAGAAGTTGACAGACATTTTATTAAAGAAAAGCTCGAGGCAGGAATCATAGAACTGCCGTTTGTTAAGTCTCGAGATCAGTTAGCTGATATTCTCACGAAAGCCGTAAGTACAGGAGTTTTACAAGAGTGCTTGAGCAAGTTGAACTTTGGCAATCCCACCGTTCAACTTGAGGGGGAGTGTTAGAAAGGAAAAGATATCGGGATCAGTTTGTTACATCATTTCCCGTTTAAGAAGATTCTCACCATCAATGTCGTCAATGTGCCAGCCTCAATTCCAGCCATAATTTCTGTGACAACCGGGAAATTCCGGGTCAATTTAAAAACTTAAACAATTTACTATTACACGTACCCCATTAGAAAAGTTGATTAAAATGTACGATTATTTAAACTATAGACGTGTAAACAAAACATACTAGGTGAACAACCATCGTTAAGAAATAACTATTATTTAACGGGTTGACAAACTAATCGTGGACAATTTACTCTATATACTTACTTCGTAATTTATTTAGCATAACTATTTGATTATCTAAAAATTCTTGGATTGATAATACATACATATACATATATATACATATATATATATATATATACTAGCGTGGTACCCGCGCGATGCAACGGCCACAATTTATAGCGTGTAAAATGTCATGACGACGATAACTTATAACGTGACGGCGGTTGCCGTGGCGGTGGCCGCGTCGGAACTTGCGGCGGCGGCGATGGTTGCCGCGGCGGTGGCCGCGGCGGAACTTGCGGCGGCGG
>JAOEHQ010048022.1:0-10453 GCA_025447715.1 Asclepias incarnata | reverse complement strand
TATCAATAACAACAAATACAATTTTTATATACATGTGTTAGACAATTCAGAGCCGGCGGTCGGCGAAGCCGATTGCCAGACACCATCACCTTTTAACTTCAACCATCAACCACCGCGCATTGCGCTGATATTATTTCTAGTTAATAATTTAAGACTGCCCCGTCTCATAATAAATAAACGTTACTATCTAATGCACAATTTAAAAAAATAAAATCATTGTCAATCAAAAAAATATAATTTTAATTTCTAAAACTATATTAATTTAGTATAACTTAAAAGTGAACCCTTTATTTCAATAATAAATAAAAATAGTAATGTAGACATTTATTACGAAATGAGAAAGGATAAATTGAATCACCACCAAAATGACCTAGTGGTTAATATATCGTGATTGTTACAAAGACTTATTAGGTTCCAATTCGCTACATACAATTTTGGAGTTAAACTGCATGCATCTCATCGCAAATAAATTAAACTAGCGGGTTAGCGCCGCCTGATGGGCGGCGTCAGTTTATACGTGTTGTTATCAGTATCTATTCTTTTGTAAAGCCAATACCACATCTACACAATTTAAATATGTTTGTTTAAAAGTTTACCAAAAACCGCTTAATTGAAAGGCAAAATAAAAACCACTCAACCATATTCACGTCGTCCGATGGGCGGCGTCGGTTTGTACATGTTGTTGCCGGTATCTATTATTTTTTAAAGCTTATACTACACCTACACAATCCTAGATATGTTTGCTCAAAAATTTACCAAAAACCGCTTAATTGAAAGGAAAACCAAAATCAAATCAACCATATATACGTTTTGTTAATGTTGTGGGCAATACTAGAATCACATTCAAAAGTTTACAGTATCGAATACGTGTATTTACTTTGTGTAAGCAAAGCAAAAATCAAAAACAAACAAAAACCAAAAAGATTAAGGTACGCAAAAAACCAAAAGCCAAAAGAAAAAAAAAAATGAAGTGCGAAGTGGCAAAATCCAAATATTACGACCACAAATAATAAAAAGGAAAAAAAAATGCAAAAACCAAGAATAAAAACAAGAAAAAAAACCGAAACTGACTACGACGTAGCAAAATTTGAATGATGAAACAGGATGCGACGTGACGAAAACCGAATGGTACGTGGTCGGTGAATCACTATTCATTCCGTTTGCTTTTAATAAGAAAGTGTAAAGTGTAATAGCGAAAAGTGAAAACTTCATCGATTACTAGAAGAATGCTAAATTAGACTTATTGTTAAAGATATTACATGTTTTTATTGATTAAGGCCTCTTCCTATCCTGACACCATCATCTCCTCATCCTCACTGCCACATCAGCTTTCTCTCTCCAAGACACACCCAAGAACTAACCCCTCCCTATCATACTCCTTCATCATCTCATCCCTAATAAAAAAATAATTAAAACACACACACATCACCTCATCCTTCAATTTCTTTTTTTGGATGGCAAAAGATGATGAAGGGGTGGTGCCTATCCCATCCTTCTCATCATAGATGATGAAGGGTTAATGAACTCCCCTTAGGGAGAGGCCTAACAAAGCTTATAATTTCTCGGTAATGCTAAAGAAGATTCCAAGGACTTCATGCGTTCATACGTACAGGTCTTGAGAAGATCGTTCGGGTTGTTCGGTGTGGATGTTGAAAATTCATCAATTACTTGATAGGTTGGGTTATTCTGGCGTAGATTTTAAAAATTCATATATAAACTGACCCCTTATGTAGTTATGTATATTAAATAACAATTAAAATTAACAATTTGACATTTTTTCCCCCTTTCTAAACAGCTATTTTTAATTTTAAATGCATCAGATTAAATATTGAACTTCTTCTTAACAATTTGGCTTTGAAATTGATTGAACACCAAACCACAACGAGGATGAAGACTTCACTAGGGGTTCCGTCTTGGGGTGAAATTAGGTTTTGGTGTGGGGGGAATTTATTGGCGATTCCCAATTTGTAGTTTGACGCCTCAAAATCCAAAGTGTTTGTTGTGGGATAATAGCATGTCTTTTGGGGAGAAGAACATGCTTATACCTATCGTTAGGTGTTGTTTGTTTGTTAGCCGTCGTAAAGGAATTGGGATTCCTTTGTATTCGGGCATAATATTGAGAGAGAGAGATGTGTATTTTGGGGGTGAATGTAATTCATCCTCCTTTGATAATGAGGCCCTCTATTTATAGAGGGGTAATGGCTTGAAGCCAAAGTCAAAAGATTTAATTGCCTTTTTTATCCGATCTGTTTGTTATAGAATAGATATGAGCAAATCTTGGTTATTTTGGGGAAAAAGATCTTCATGGATCCTTTCCTAGTTTAATATTGAATATATTTTTCATATTTGAATAGAGTCAATGTTTATCATTAAGTGAGAAGCTCCGTTTTATAACCTTCGTCGAGGCGTATGGTTTCAGGAAACACATGCTCTACCATTGAACTATTAGTTCTTTTGTCTTTCATTATTAAAAACGTACAGTATTATAGATATAAAAAAGGATTGCTTGGAAATTGGAATGCATTTTTCATAATAACAAGAAAACAACAAATGAATTGGGCTCAAAGAAAATCCTCCAATTGATGAAATAATAACAGTGCTTGTGCCCTTTTTCTTTTTGTTCTCCAGCCGCAAGAACAATCAAAATAATACCAACTAGGGGTATAGGTCCCGTGTTACGAGTCCTCGATTATCATATTGATACGGTTTCACCATGTTAATGTACTTGGGTGAATCCAAACCACTCTATCATAGTTATGTTTTGTTAAAACTTTGATATATCAAAATTTCTTTTTAACGACAATACCACATTAGGTTCCGTCTGCGTGTTATGCGGTTTTAATTATTGCGATTAAGATTTGTTATTGATGTGCTTCAGCTATATATGTTTGCTAAAAACTTTGGCATATCAAATATATATTTATTTAAGTGCAATACTACAATCACTCAGAAGTTTGCAATATCGAATATATATTTATTTTGTGGAAAAAAAACTAAAAATAAAAAACGACCAAAAATCGGGAAAAAAAAATGTAAAAAAAACCAAAAAAATAAAAAATTGAATGACACGTGGCGAAATATAGATGGTGCCACATGGCATGCAGTATTCATTTCTTATCTTACTATACTTATAAGTGAGGATAAATAAGTCATACATGACACTTACTAAGCCTATCCACGTCATCTCTTACATAGCTCAAGTAAGGATATGTGAGTCCTACGTGAACTTATCTACGTTATCTCTTACATGGCTCATAATAACAACTAAGAATAAATCCTATTAAAATACTGAAAAATCACGTGGAAAGAAGGATTTGAACTTGCATTTGGCATGTAGAAGGTAAAGACTCCGCCCAATAGACCAATGATAAGTTGATGTAAGATTTTTATTCATTTTACATATATATATCTTTACTACCAATACCAAATTTAATACATTACTTTTTCATAGTCAAACACATATTATAATTCAAATTTTCAAATTTATTTTTATATGAGAAATAAAAATATTGAGAAATAATATTGAGAAACCATGTGAATTTTATATGACTATCAAATCAAATCTTTATTTTGTAAAATAAATTCAAAAAAGAGTAATTTAAGTAATTTCATTTTTATGACTTTGATGGTGGAGAATTTATAGAATATTCTTAATAAGTTATAAACACTTTGATACAATGGAGAATTTACCAAGTAGCTTTACTCTTATTATTTTGATTAAGTAATACGAGATATAATCATGTTTTATTTATGTTTTTTTAAAAGTTTCATGTCACCACTCAATCAAAACTATGAAAAATATTCTTATAATTTTAATTCGAATCGTGCATCTCACAGGTTTTAATCTAATCGTATATATGAGCTTTGAGCTTGCTTATGCTATGGATCCATCACCGGTTACTTGAAATAAGAATGTTATATGAGCTATGTAAAATTAGTTTCCTTTTTTTTTTTTTTCTTTTTCAATTTAATTAATGTGATGTGAAAACACAAATGCCAACTTATTTGAAGATTAAAATAAATAAATAAATAAATAAATGAAAGGAAAGTGGGTGAGGGGTTCTAAGTTCTAACCGCCACCGACGTTTTTCAACAAATATATATAAATAGCTGTAACTGAAAATGACCATTCAAAGATGGCCCCGTCAGATCTGACTGTGCCACAGGTGTTCTCTTTTCTTTCCACGTGTATATGACACCAAGTCCACACCTTCACGCGCACCTCTTTCAACCTAACAACCCTCTTTATAAACCTCCATCCTTAATCTTATTATATTTTTCTTTCCCTTTCTTTCTTTCTTTCTTTCTTTCCGTTTTTAAAGGTAATAATGCCGTTTCATTCTCTGCATTCGTTTTTGCTTATTTATGTTTAATTTGTTGTTAATTATATATACGTACATACATGCTGTACGTGTATAAACGGCTAATTAAACGGTTATCCGGAGAATGCGAGTCTTTCATGTATGTCTGTCTGTATGCGGCCTAATCGGATATCTTCGTGTTTCCGAACTTTCCCCGGCCGCACCTCTTGTGCATGCTGTATCTATATATATGCCTTTCGTCTTCTGACTTTGAATTGAAACAC
The DNA here is from genome assembly GCA_025447715.1 of Asclepias incarnata. NCBI lineage: Eukaryota > Viridiplantae > Streptophyta > Magnoliopsida > Gentianales > Apocynaceae > Asclepias > Asclepias incarnata. The sequence continues at coordinate 5,868 of JAOEHQ010048022.1, read as the reverse complement.
AGCTTCTTCAAAACCAACTTTTATTTATTATTAATTATCTTACGATTGAAATTTCTCTTTGCTTTATTTTAATTGCACAATGTGTTACCAGTTTTCTTAGGCTTTAAGTTCTGTATTTGAAATAATTACATGAAATTGTATTAAACTTGCTTTGTTTTGTATATATTGTTTGTATGTATCCAACTAACCACAGTTGTACTTGTATGTGTATTAAGCTATCAAATTTGGCTATTGTATGTGTGCGGCCTCTTATTTAACTGCTTGTAAAGTTGACGTGACAACTTATATGATTCTTGTCACGTAACAAAGTATACATTTTATTTATTAAAAAGATAATCGGATACAGAACTTTTGAAACAAGTTTAATACATTTTCATATAATTTTATTATAGTAATATCGAATATTTATTTTTTGATTATATACCTTTTCAGAATTTTTATTTTTATTATTATTATTATTTTTTTCGAGTTTTTTGTATGTTTAAGAGTTCTATTTGTGCACTACCTTTAGCAAATTAGAAATTTTTGGAATCATTCTCATAAAATGCAAATCTATCTTTCCACTATAATGCTAAAAACAATTGTTTAGAAATTTGCATGCATCTTTCAAATGCATTATCTTTTGGGAGTATGGCTTTTGATTGCTTTGCTCCCATTTGTTTCTTTCATATTTTTGGGTTAAAAATTGTGAATTTCTTTTAAAAAATAATTGGTATGCATGTATATTTGTATAAAGTATACATGATTTTAGGCATGTATGTATGTTCTGCACATTTATACTTGCTCTTTGTTTTTTTTTTCTTTCCTACTTTTGATTTTTGGACTGGTATTTTAATGTGAGAGGGATATGTAATGTCTAGGTTCATTCACTTTTTTTTAATCGTATACTGACTCGTTCGCATTAATAAAGATTGAGTCAGTGAGTCACGGGTGTGTGTGTAATTTTTGTTTTTTTTATGTATGTATGCAAACAGTTGCTCATTTGTATTTTATTACTTTCCTGTTTTAGAAAGTAAGATTTAGTAAACAAGAATATGTATGTAAGTACTTGTGTAGTTGTGTACAAATAAGAAAAGAAAAACAAATGAAGATGAAAGTTTTAGTGCACGTTATCTTGGAGTAAGAAAAAAGGCAAATAGGTAGTTGTTTTTATTGTAAATTATTGGTATCTCCAAAACAGTGGTCATAGTGGTCAGATGATTTGATTTAATCACACGAGTTTTTATATTTGAACCTCGCTAGGTAACATATTGGAGGTGGCAAGACAAATGGTTAGGAAATGGCCACAAAATTAGCGTACATCTAAGTCAAAAAAAACTCGTCATCCTCATATAACCTGAACAAGGAGAAGCTCATTCATTTACCCGTTTATTGGTATCTCTAAATTGTGTAGTCATGGTCGGACAGCTATATAAGATACATAGCCACATTATAGTTGTATGAATTTGGCAAACCTTGATTCATCATCAATCTATTTGCATATTTCATTATTTGTGGGCATGTATGCATTCTTGTCCTATGCAGTGCCTCCTAAACATTGGACCATGTTGTATTGTTCCATATGCATTTGTTCTTTCTAATTTCTCAAGCCCCCACCATGTGGTTTTGGATTATTAGTATACACACCTAGCCAGGTGCCAACTTTTTTGTTCCTTGTATTTGTTAGCCAGCTTTCTCTTTGGGCGATATTCTACCAAACTCTATAACATATCAAATGAGAAGTGCTTTAAATTTGTATTTTCATTATAGTTTTCTCATCTCAAGCATTATTGTTGTTTAGGCCAGGCTATCCCAATTACCATGTAAAGTTTCTTTGTTTATTTGATATGCTTTCTATTTGTTATACTTGTGTCAAAATATGTATCGCGCATACGGTTTTGTTCTATGCTCCAAACACTCTTTGCTGTTGTTTGAATTAATGCCATGCTTTGACCTGCATCTATAGTGAAATCACTGCTGTTCCAAGTTTGTTATGTTCGTTTAGCTTATAATTCAGCTGATAGTGAAATCACTGCTGTTCCAAGTTTGTTATGTTCCAAATTTGTTTTGTTCCTTCAGTTAACATCTTATGATTGGCAGGTTACAGGAATCTGCGTTTGATCGATAGCTTTCCCACCAGCAACGATAAAGAAACTTTGAAGAAGTGGTTTTATCCTTGACTAGAGAGTTAGTTAATTCAGAAATATCAAACAGCTGTTCAGGACTTGATGGATCTTAAGGCTAATCACAGTGCCCCCATACTCACTGATCCCACACCCATTAGCAAACCTAGATTAGGCATTCATGATTCATTGCTACCCTTCTCCTCTTCAGGAGTTTTCTCTCAAGGCCCCTTTCTAACAATCCCATGGAAAAAACCTGGATTACTTGATGATGTTCTCTCTACAAGCTGGCTAGATGCCATGAAATCTTCCTCCCCTAGGCATATAATAAAAAGTAACGGCATTGATTTATCATCTAATGATGTGGATGTTGCTTACCGCAATTGGATGGTATACCTCTTCTCACACTCTTGCTTAGATTTTTAGAATTTGACCCAAGTTAGATATTAATAGCTTTGTAATTGCTTTGTTGTGCAGCTTAAATATCCGTCTGCACTTACATCCTTTGAACAGATTGCAAATAACGCAAAGGGCAAAAGAATTGCATTGTTTCTTGATTATGATGGAACACTATCACCGATTGTGGATAATCCAGATCATGCTTTCATGTCTAATGCTGTGAGAATCTAACCTTTTAACTCTTTCAAATGTTGGCTAGATACCCCCTCCCGCACGTACTGTATGAAAATTTTTTCCTAACACCCTTTTTGTAAACAGATGCGTGCTGCTGTGAGAAATGTTGCAAAATACATTCCAACAGCAATTATTAGTGGCAGAAGCCGTGAAAAGGTATCTGAGGAAATTTTGCTTTACTAATAGTTTTTAATTAGGTTTCGGTTGGATCTTCCTTTTTTTCTTGGTTATAAATGCATCATTTCGCCATCTTTTTTTCTTCAGGTACGCCAGTTTGTAGGACTGAAAGAACTCTACTATGCTGGTAGTCATGGTATGGACATCATGGGTCCTGTTCATCCTCCAAGTAATCATACAACTGAGGTAACAACAAAACTAATTTTTTGATTGATAACTATGTGAATCAGCATTAGTCAACTTTGTGTTATCTAATCTTATTTATTTATATTGTTGAACATAGGTTCAAGAAGGAAACTTGTACCAACCTGCCAGTGAATTTCTACCAATGATCGACGAGGTTAATATTTGAAAGTTATCTGAGAAAAGACACCCACCCACACACACAACTTTGTATTAAGCATAAACTAATATTGTGTGTATGTTTGAACCAGGTTTTTGGATCCCTTGTTGAGATAACCAAGGACATAGAAGGAGTGAAAGTTGAAAACAAGTAGTTTTGTGTCTCGGTGCACTACCGTAATGTGGATGAGAAGGTAATTTTTCAACATTTTCTTTTCCAAGTTAAAATTATTTGCTTACAGATGAATTTTTGTTCAATAGTTTCTGTTTTTATAATTACAGAGTTGGACAACAGTTGCACAGTTAGTCCAAGACACTTTGAAAAACAATCCACGTCTGAGATTAACCCATGGCCGAATGGTATGAGACTTTTATTTAACAGAAAATGGAGTGGGAGTATTTTCTATATTGTTATTCTGAACTTGTTTTTGCTTATGTGTTTTATTATCCTTATGATTAGGTTTTAGAGGTTCGCCCTGTTCTTAAGTGGGACAAGGGGAAGGCTGTTGAGTTTTTACTTGAATCACTTGGTTAGTAAAGTTCCAGTTTGACTTCTTTTTTCATCAATAAAACTTTTTGTAACATATTATATAAATAAATATCTGAACATGATAATGTTTTTGCAGGATTAAGTAATTGCGATGATGTGCTACCGATATATGTAGGGGATGACAGAACTGATGAAGATGCATTCAAGGTAAACCTGATCATCACATAATAATGGATGCTCCAAATCACTCCTTAACTAGTTTGAGTAAAAATAGTGCAGGGGTTAACGACTTAAACTCATTTCCATCTTAAACAGTTTCTAAGAGAGGATAACCGTGGTTATGGTATCTTGGTGACTCCCGCCCCCAAGGAAAGCAATGCATATTTTTCTCTCAGAGATCCATCTGAGGTTTGTATTTCTATCATCCATTCATTACATAAATCAACTTTAATTTCAAGTGATCAAATAAAAATGCTTACATAAATTTGATACACAGGTGATGGAATTTATCAACTCATTGGTTATGTACAAGAAATCCGTTCCATGAAAAGAAATTATCACAAAGAATAAAACCAAGGCATTCGAGTTTGAGTATAAATGAGCACTTCTCCAAAATCTTAACAGCAACTGTAAATTATCTTCTTCTTTTATTTAATTATATATCTTTGTAAATTTTGTTTGGTTTAATGGCTAAGAAAGCCTATGTATTTCGTTTGGCAAATTTTGGTTTATTGTCACTCCATGCCTTCGTTTATTTGTACGGCTAAGCTAGTTATATATGTTGAAAAGAAAGTTTTACAATGTGTGATGTGAACTCTTAAATTCCATAATTCAGAGCATTGATATTAGAAAATTAGCTGTATTAACATTATCAATCCGACTCTTTGTCTTACCACTTATCCTGCTGTGTAAACATCTTACATCTCAAACATTGGGATGGTTGTGTTTTATAGTGCAAAAGGTTTTATTCCAGCTAAGATAGTCAGGAAAATGGCTGAGAGATATGGTCGACAAATTTAGCCAGCTACTTGCATTTTATATCGGGTATATTAAGAAAGATAGCACCGGAAGACCATCGAAGAATAATGGCATTCAAATGACCATAACAGAGAATGTGGCTCGATAATCCAGTATGCTCAGGTAGTATCATGTTTTTGTATGCACGTTAATGTAAATATTGTCCGGATTGAAACTATTATATATATACAGATGGGGGTAGAACAATTGTGAGTTGTGACATTTTATGGCTAGAGCTAGACTTTACTTACCAGGCCCATGTAGGGAGAAAATAAAAATTGAAAATTTAGAATTTGTATGATAGCTTTGATTTATAAAAAATTTAGGTTTTATTTTTATAATTTAGATTTTTGATTATCAATCAAATTTAAACATTGAATAAAACTATTAACCTTTGTGTAGATATGCTGCTAATTGGCTATTATTAGAGAAGTTCTTATGATTGTATTTCTTTGATTCTTCAATAACTAATAATACTAAAACATGATGTCAAAAAATAAAAAATAAAAATTTCTGGACGCTTAAATTAAGTACATACTTAAATCAATTAAGCAATATTTAGTATGTATATAAAATTGTCTCTAACATAGGGGTGTTCGTATGAATAGATTGGTTTGATCAGTTCTAATTAGATAGATCCATATTGTTTTCGGTTCATAAAATATCGATTCAAACCATCCATACTAATTCCAAATCAGAACCAATTTGGTTTGTTCAGTTTATTACAATTTGGTTTCGTTATTGACTCTACAAGAATATCCATTTGACTCTACAATTTGGTTTCGTTATGAACCATAATTCTTAACCCACACTTTTAACCTATCTCATTATGCCACATCAATCTTACTTTTTTTAAACCACATCACCTAATTTTGTTGGCATTACCAACCTACATTAAATCTCAACCCACACCAGTTAAATAAATTAAATATGAAAGGGACCCAGTATGTCATATGAATAATTTGTATTTGGGACCCACACAATTAGGGATGTGCATGGTTTGGTCGAAACCAACTAAACCGTTTAAACTGAAGTAATTGGACGGATTGGTCGGGTTGAAATCAAAAAATTGGACCGTCGGTTTGCTTTTTTCAAAAACCATTCTTA
>JAOEHQ010048021.1:0-10454 GCA_025447715.1 Asclepias incarnata | reverse complement strand
TTATTTGGGATATTAGGACCCTTTTCTTGGTGTTAAAGTAACTATAATGTTATATGATAACCGTCCTAACAATTAACATTTAAGGACGCTTGTATGTGTATCAAAAGATTAAAAATAGGTTACCACATGTTAGAACATTGTAAAAGTGTCCTAACATGTTTTTATTAGGACGCTATTTGGGTTGTTTATGCGACCATAAAATTGGTATCATAATCTTATTTGAGTTATTAGGACTCTTTTCTTGGTTGCTAAAATAGCTTTGATGTATCATAAGCGTCCTAACAATTCACTTTTAAGGACGTTTTTATATGTGTCAAAAGATTAAAAGTAGGTAACCACATGTTAAAACATTGTAAAAGTGTCCTAACATGGTTTTATTAGGACGCTATTTGGGTTGTTTATGCGACCATAAAATTGGTTTCATAAGGATATTTGAGATATTAGGACGCTTTTTAAGTTCGAGGACCTATTGCAACCCCCTTACATGACACGCTTTCATCCTTGGTCCTATTAGATGAAAGGTCCTATAAAGTACCATTTTATGACGCTTTTGTACGTCCTAAAAAGCCATTTTTGTTGTAGTGGATGGCTATTCTCTGAGCTTCTTTAAAGCCGCTTGGGATGTTATAGGGGCTGATGTTTGTACTGCGGTTCGTGATTTCTTTAGGAGCGGCAAACTTCTCAAGCAATTAAATCATACCATAATTGCTCTTATCCCTAAGGTATTGAACCCGTCCTTTATTAATGATTACAGGCCAATCTCTCTTTGTAATACTATTTTTAAATGCATTTCAAAAATTTTGGCTAACCGAATTAAAGGTCATCTCGCTGGCTTGATTAATCTCAATCAATCGGCCTTTATTCAAGGAAGGAGCATTGCTGATAACATCCTACTTACCCAAGAACTTATGCATAATTACCACCTTGACAGAGGCCCCCCTTGTGTGGCTCTGAAAGTTGATATTCAAAAGGCGTATGACACGGTAAACTGGGATTTCTTGAAGACTATTCTGTTTGGGTTTGGCTTCCATGAAAAAATGATTGGTTGGATTTTGGAATGTGTAACTACTACTTCTTTTTCTACTTGTGTTAATGGCGACTTGTATGGTTTCTTCAATGGCAAAAGAGGTCTTCGCCAAGGGGACCCGTTGTCCCCTTATCTTTTCACTTTAGTTATGGAGATATTATCGTTAATTTTACTTAGGCAGGTTAGAAACAGTGAGACTTTTGGCCACCATCAGCACTGTCTTGAGCTTAACATTTTAAATCTTTGCTTTGCGGATGATTTATTTATATTTTTAAGAGGCGATGTCGAATCTGTGACTGTTATTATGCAGGCTTTAGATGAGTTTAAAGCTGTATCTGGTCTCACGCCTAGCCTCCCTAAGAGCATGACTTATTTTTGTAATGTTATAAATCATGTGAAGATTGTTATTCGCCGGGTTTTACCTTTTGAGGAAGGTAATTTGCCAGTTAAATACCTGGGTGTTCCCTTGGTTTCGTCTAGACTGCGGGCTAGAGATTGCAGGGAGTTGTTAGAGAAAGTGAGGCAGCGGGTCAATGACTGGAAAAACCATTTTCTGTCCTTTACGGGACGCTTACAACTCATTAATTCGGTAATTTCTTCAATTCATGTGTCCTGGGCCTCAATCTTTATACTTCCTGTTAGTGTGGTACATGATATTGAACAGATTATGCGTGGCTTTCTGTGGTGTCAAGGCACGTTGACCCCGGGAAAGGCGAAAGTGGCTTAGGAACAGGTTTGCTATCCAAAAGAGGAAGGGGGCTTGGGTGTTAGGCGTATTGCGGATTTCAATGTAGCTCTGATTATTTCTAATATTTGGAGGCTGCTCGTTCTGAAGGATACTCTGTGGGTTCGCTGGATTGCTATTCGTCTCAGAAACAGAAGTTTTTGGCAGATTCCAATCCGAGGGAACTTGTCTTGGAGTTGGCGGAAGCTATTACAAGTGAGACCGGTTATTAGACACCATCTTTGGTTTAAAGTGGGTGACGGTAAGAATGTTTTGGCTTGGCACGATAATTGGTTTGATTTAAGTCCTCTATCTAGCCGCATTCCCCCTAGAATGATATATTCTGTTGGTTTTGAAAACACCTCCAAAGTGGCTGATGTAATCATAAATGGTCATTGGGCGTGGCCAACATCTTGGAATCTTCCTCAAATTGATCCTCCGGTTATTGATTCCACTGCTCGTGACTCTTTATGCTGGAAAGATAGATTTAGCGTCATCCAACATTTCTCTGTTAGTCAGGTTTGGGATGACATCAGGCCTCATGGGGTTCGCGTTACCTGGAATGATGTTGTATGGTTTAACTCGTCCATTCCTAAATACTCTTTTCGTTCTGTGGTTGGCTTTCAAAAGAAAAATGAAGACCCATGACTCGCTTGGTCCATGGGACCTTAATGGAATAAATGCTATGGATTTACGGTGTTTATTTTGCAACCTGGTTCCAGATTCACATAACCACTTGTTTTTCAAATGTCATTATTCTTCACAGGTTTGGAACGTTGTTTGAAGGAAAGCTGGTTTCAAAGTTCATACTGCCGACTGGAACTCAATAGTAAATGGCATCATCCTTTTGGGAAGTAATCAATCGGCTGGCAATGTTATTACCAAGCTTGTGTTTGCGGCATCAGTGTACCACATTTGGCGTGAAAGGAATAAATGTTTTTTCAGCAATGAGAGGAGATCATGTGCTCAACTGGTTGCTGAGATTTTGGCTAATGTAAGACTTAAATTGTTATCATGCTCGTTCAAAAGGAATAACAGCGAGGCTGTGCTTCTTAAGGATGTTTCGAATTCTTAGTTGTATTTCTTCTTATTCCCTAGATGTACTACTAGTGGTTTTATGTAATTCGGCTAGTCTAGTTTATGTTTGGATTGTTGCACTTGTTGCATTGTTGTACTAAGTCGTGTTGATAATTTTGTCAACACGCCTGCACTTTATGGTTTTGGTATATATATTTCAGCTAACATTTCATACCAAAAAAAAAATGAGGTTACATAAATTGAACATGTAAAGTGTTAGAAATGAGAGGCTTTCATGGGAGCATTTTAAATAAAATTCTACTTTATTAAATTTAATTGTCAAAAGTAAAAAATTACCCTTTGTATATTTATTTAAAAAATAGTTATCATGGTTCTTGACATTTTTGTAGTTCTCATTTTAACCTTTGACTATATATATATATATATATATATATATATACATATATGGGTTGGTTATAATAAAACAAACCTTAACGTAAAATAAATAAGACAAAATGTGAGCCGTTAGATCTTGATCTGAAGTATTAATTAAGATAATTAATTAACCTATTTTTTAATTAAATAAAATTCATAAATAAGGGTATAATTGACATTTTTTTCATACATTTAATTCATTCTCTCTCCTTTTTCTTTTTTTTTTCTTTTTTAATTTCAAAATGTTCTTGGTAATGCACAGTTGCACACTAATACCCTTAACTATCAATTCAACAAATCACATACAAAAGATGATCAACGACAAGTTTTTGTGAGTTTATTAATAACATATTAGTAGAAAGCTGATGCATCGTGATCTTGTTAATTGATGCACTTCGATTACTTTGATGCATCTTGATTAACTTTGATGCACAACATGACTAATTTGATGCACCATGGCTTTTCGATGTAGAGATTAAATTTGATGCACCATGTTTATACAATGCTTATGTTAACTAGATCTTAAAAATTTCATACACTTAATAATGATTCCCATTGAAAAAAAAGATAGCACATTGATGAATTTTGATAATCGCTACTATATTTTTAATGCATTTTAATAAAAACAAAAATCTAAAAAGTAAAATAATACAAAGCAATTCACATCCTAGAATTAAATACATATATGGTAATGATTGTACTATTAATGTTTATGTCGGTGGTGTCTAAACGTTTTAGTAAAGAACAATAGAACATGATGTATTTGATGCAATATATATGTGTTATGAATCTCTTCATACAGTGCCAATGCGTGAGTAAATTGGAGTGTACAGATAGAGATAGATAGACAGATAGATACAGGTAGGTATATAAGACACCACGAGTAAAGTGGTTGTATCCTACGAGTAAATTGGATTTTTTTTTTTTTTTTGGGTAAAGGGATACCCCGGTAAAAATTTTATAACAACACCACCAATCAGTACAAGTAATGTGACAGAGTATCACATTAGTTTATACATATGACAGGCCATATGTATATAATGAACTAGCTAGTACAACGAAACCTAGCAATTATTCTAACCAACTACATTACATAATTTGAAATGCAATGTAAACAAGAAAACAAATTATCAGCCATTATCAAAAACGAGCCCGCTGGGCAGCTTCCACTTGTCGAGCAGGTGCTGAACAGAAACCAAATTCTTGAACCGCATAGAGGCAAGCTTCAATCTGACTGTATATTTGATAACTTCACATAGAGCTTCAGCTGATCGCTTTTTATCAGAAAAAAGGCGAGCATTCCGTTCTTGCCAAACAAAATACGAAGTGGCAGCCACAACAATCTTAGTAATTACAATCTCAGCCGACTTTTGTTGGTGTTGTGCGACCAAGAATGCAGAAATAGAGCTCCACGCATGCAGATTCTGGTGTATAGAAGTCAAAGGCTTGATCTCAGTCCACACCTGTGATGAATAAGCACATTCAAAAAACAAATGTGACATTGAATCCGGACCTTGTTGACATAGTGGACAACACATCAGACGAAGGTTTGTATCACTTCCAACATCCCACCACTTCATCCTATCTTGAGTCTTGAGTTTATTCCGCATCATTAGCCATAAGTGGAAAGAATGTCTCGGTATACACTGAGGAAACCAAACCAAATTAACCCAAGAGACCACATCTCCTCTATCCCGAATAGTTTCCCAAACAATAGCAGATGAGTAAGCATTAGGGCGACCATTGTGATCCTTCCATAATAGAGTGTCCGGAATGGCTTGAAGCTGAATGGGAGGTAACGAGATAAGGACAGGAAAAAGGTCACGCCAAGCTTCCGGGAACTTCCATTCGCCATTTACAAACACATCAGAAACAGTAGCTGTTAAAGACAGACCCGCACTGGTAATTGCTCTAGGTGTAACATGACGAATCAGAGGACAAACCGTAGACCAGCAATCGAACCAAACTGAAGTTGAACGCCCATCTCCTATTTGCGTCTGACAATAAGAGCGAATAAGGGGTCTCAACTGTAATAGCTTGCGCCAACCCCAAGTAACACCTGCTTGAAGGCGAACATCCCAAAAACTGCGACCCTTTAGTTTATAATCATAGATCCACTGAACCCATAAAGAATCCCGTTTCGTAAGAATAGCCCAAATATGAGACACCATCAGCGCTTTATTCATGTCCCCCACTCTTCTGATGCCCAATCCGCCCTCATATTTCTGTAAACACACAGCTTTCCACGCTACCTTCACTTTTCCTTTAGCTGAATCACTTTGCGCCCATAGGAAGTTTCGCATTTTCTGTTCTAATTCAGCAACAATCCTAGCTGGTAAAATGAAAACAGAAGCCCAAAAAATATGCAAAGAAGCTAGGACTGATTTGATAAGCTGTAGCCGTCCCGCAAACGATAGTGCCTTATTTTTCCAGTTACTAATTCGTTGCTCCATTTTTTCAACCAACACTCGACAATCCTGATAAATTAGTCTAGAAGAAATAAGAGGTACACCTAAATAACGAACCGGAAGAGTACCTTCTTCAAAAGGCATGATAGATAAGATAGCATTTTTAACGTAATCCGGTACATTACAAAAAAACGCTGTGCTCTTGGGTAAACTAGCAACCAGCCCGGACATGTCTCTAAAAGCATTAAGTGATTCCATAATGATCCTGGCAGAATTGGTATCACCCCGAGAAAACAGAAATAAATCATCCGCAAAGCAAAGGTTAACAATCTTCTGTTTTTCACACCGATTATGAAACCTGAAAGCTGATGGAATGCGGACCGAGTGTTGAAGCAAAAGAGTTAACACTTCCATAACCAGAGTAAATAAATATGGTGACATAGGGTCACCCTGTCTGAGGCCTCGTTTCCCTCTGAAGTACCCATATAGGTTACCATTAATTGCAATTGAAAATGAGACTGTAGAGACACAAGCCATAATCCATTTGACCATAGTAGCATGGAACCCAAATTCACGAAGAATAGCATATAAAAACTGCCAATCCACTGTATCATAAGCTTTTTGAATATCCACTTTAAAAGCACAGCGAGGAGGACCGACATTTCGGTGGTATCCATGCATTAACTCCTGTGTAAGTAAAATATTGTCCGAGATACGCCTTCCCGGGACAAAAGCAGACTGATTTATAGAAACTAAATCATTGAGACCCTCCTTAATCCTGTTAGTGATAATTTTGCTAATAGCTTTGTACAAAACATTGCAACAAGATATCGGGCGATAGTCATTAACACGAGACGGAGTAGGTACCTTAGGGATCATTGCCAAGATTGTATGATTGAGTTCCTTCAGCAGAGAACCATTCCTAAAGAAATCTTTAATAGCCAAACAAATGTCATTCCCCACCGTATTCCAGGCATTTTTAAAGAAAGCCGAAGAATACCCATCTGGCCCAGGAGCCTTGTTATCCCCTATAGAAAAAAACGCCTGTTTGATCTCATCATCTAAGATTGGTCGAACCATAAGATTAGCTGTTTGCATGCTCAGCTTCTTAGTGAAGATACCCTGTGTAGGTAATCTATTAGTGTTTCCTTCAGCACCCAAAAAGCCCATGTAGTGGTTCACAAAAACAGAAGGCACTCGGCCCCCATCATGAGTTATCCCCTGCGCATCAGTAACCATGGCAATACGACTCCTGTGGTTCTTAGCTTTCACAGAATTATGGAAAAAAGAAGAATTAGAATCACCCGTCTGGAGCCACTCAATTTTGGACTTTTGCTTTAGGAAAGATTCCTCATCCAGCATTGCCTCCTTGTAAGCATCTAAACACTTTAATTCAGTTTCCCGTAACGCGAGATTAGATGGATCACAATCAATAGCCCTCTGAACAGCATCAAGCTGGTCACGCAACTCTTGGACTTTAACATGAAGATTACCTTGCTGAGCTAACAAGTTGCGCATTGGAGTTTTAAGGCTTCGGAGTTTTTTAACCACTTTGTACATGTTATGACCATCAATCTCAATATTCCACCCCTGCTAGACAGCCTCCTGAAAACCTGCTTTATGAGTCAAGAAATTTGGGAATTTAAAAGGTTTAGGTCGATCTCTTGAAACACTAGGTAATTTCAGAATACATGGAGAATGATCCGACACACGATACGGATGAAAAATAGCAACAGAAGCTGGATATTCGGATATGAACTGAGAATTAGCCATAACTCTGTCAATCTTCTTCAAGATACCAACCCCTTTTTTCGGCTTCTGATTCCAAGTATAATGAAGACCCGTACGATTAACATCCATAACTTCAATTTCCTCAACACAATCTTTGAAATCCCGCATGCCAATACTAATCACAGAAGAACCAGAGTAATTATCCTCTAAATTCAAAGATGAATTGAAATCACCAAGAATAGTCCAAGGCATGTCACGAACAAACAACTTATGCATACACAAATTATTCCACAATACCCTCCTATTCTTATAGTAATTATCAGCATAAATAAACGAACAAAAGAGAACCTTTCTATCTACTTTAAAAAGAATCTGCACGTGCATAACTTGATCAGTTTGAGAAAGAACCATAAGGTCAACAACATCAGTATTCCATCCAACAATTATTCGGGTACCTTTAGAGCACACGCCACCATTGGATGTCCAATCCCAAGACCTGCAAATCTTCTTACAAATATCAAAAAGTCTAGACACATTAACATGAGACTCCATAATAGCACAGACATTCAAGTGGTTTTCAGAAACCACCTGACGAACCTCTTTCTGCTTTATAGGACGGTTCAATCCTCTTATATTCCAAGCTGCAATACTACTCATCAGGAACCTTTGAACCGGAGGTGCTTGCCCCCTCAGATGGTGGATCATTAAGATCAGTGGCATGTCTAGTTTCCGAAGCCATAAACACCGATGTTTCTGTTTCCTCATAAACAACTTCCACATCTTCATCATCAGTATCATCAACGCGTTTATTTTCCTCTGGCTGTACATCATTCTGTCCCAAAATATCGAAAGGATTACTGGTCTCAATATTCGACTTAGATGTGCTAGCAATAGACTTCCCTTTCTGCTGCGAAATCTTTGATCCATCCGACGAGCCTACAGGTTTAACCACAGGTCGATAAACAAGGTTTGGAGTCTGTTTTTTAAGTGGAAACCCTTTCTTCATTTTTTTATTTTTCACAGCTTGAAACCCATCATCCATCTCCTGATGCACCTCTTTTGGAGGTACTGTAACCTGGCGAGGACAATTAGAATCCACATGCCCGAATACACAACAAACAGAGCAACGAGGCGGCTTCCACTCATATTCTAAACGCACTTTTGCTTTAGTATAACCCTGACCCTCCATAGATGGAATCGCCACAGTCAATGAGTCTTTCAATTCGGCCTCAGCTGTAACCTCAATCATAGCTCGTGCAAAATTGCTCCTACCCCAAGAATCAACACACATATCCGAGGTATAAGAATCAAGCATTTTTGGAACACCCAACTTGGACGCCATAATACTTAACCCGTCTTCAGAAAACACAACTAACGGAACATCATGCATTTTAACCCAAATTGGAATTGAAGCAGTATCCTCCTTTTTTAAGTCCACCGTAGGAGACCAAGTCTTTAAAATAATTGGGACATTACGTATCATCCATGGACCATCCTCCAATAACTTATCCATCCCATCCTTTGACACAAACTTGAAAAAGAAAAAGCCTTTAGAATTCATCATGACACGAGACAGCCCATACTTTTTCCAAGCATTCCTAACAAAGTTATCAACTACAGGAAACGCTTGACGTTTGCCCAAAAAATATCCATACAAAGTGTTAACATATCTATCAGCCGTCTTCTTTATGGATTCAATGGGAATAACAACATCAATATCATCCATCTTATGTTCCGTATTCATAGGACGAAAGTTAACCTTCTCAGAATTCATAAAGCGAAAATTTACCTTAGTTGCCTTTGTTTCCGCTTGAACAGCCTTTGCATAAGAGATTGGAGCAGTTTTAGGTTTCTCAACATTATCCTCCTTCCGATCAGCTCCATCTAATGCAACATTCTCAAAAGAATCAGGACCTACTTCATTCGACTTTAACACATCATCAACAATATTATTGACGTTCAAATCTTCAGCCATAGAATCCATATTCGAACCCACAGCATGAACATTAGCCTTCAATGATTCCTGTTCCTGAAGATCATCCTCCGTAATAGGCATCCCCTTAACGCAGCCAAACTCATCATATTTATCATTAGTGGTCTCATCCGTAGCAACAGGAGTTTGCATGGTAGCATTCAATCCACCACCTGTAGCCGCACTTCCAGAAACAAAACCACCCATCGAATCAGCACTCGCACCACCCTCAGATTCCTTGCCAGAAGCAGCAGCAAAGAATGCCGCAGCTTTCGTTGGAGACAGAGGAGACGATTGGTTATCATTCTTACTATCCACAAAAGAAACCCTAGTCGTATTTGTTGGACCACTTCTATTAGGGTTTCGCACAGCAGTACGAATAGGAAGCTTTTTACCATCTATATTTTTTATCCTAGCAGCAAGTCCACCACCAGGATCAGAACCTTTTCCAGTTTTCGATCTCTCCATAACAATTAAACCATGCAAACAAAGAATCAAGATCAGCGAATAAAGCAACTAAATTAAGAACAAAACACGAAACACAAACCCTAACCCTAGAAGCCGACAGAAACGAGTGAGACCCTCAAAAACAAAATAACTAAACTCAAACATGCACGTCAACCAATCCTTAAACCCTAATGGAATCCAAGAATTAGTGATAGGGACACATTTACAAGCTTAATCAAATTGAATCGGAGGGAAACAAGGGAAGAGAAAAATCGCCATTCTAGAGAGAGAGAATTAGGGTGGTTAATAAAAAATATATGTGAAGGTATTTTTTCTATGGGGGACGATAAATCCCCTGGACCAGATGGTTTCTCTGCTGCTTTTTATAAGGGAGCTTGGGAGATAGTCGGTGGGGATGTTTGTGCTGCGGTTAGGGATTTTTTTGACAAAGGGCGTTTGCTGAAAGAGGTTAACCACACTGTTATTTCTTTGATTCCTAAGGTTCAATCTCCTTCAAAGGTAACGGATTATAGACCTATTTCGTTGTGTAATGTTATTTTGAAATGTATCACAAAGATAATTGCTAATCGGATTAAGGGGTGTCTTTCTAAGTTGATTAGTATTAATCAATCAGCTTTTGTGCCGGGGAGGAGGATTTCTGATAATATTTTGTTGACACAAGAGTTAATGCAC
>JAOEHQ010048020.1:0-10455 GCA_025447715.1 Asclepias incarnata | reverse complement strand
AGCTAATCAACCAAGGGGTGTTCGTGGTACTTGTTTTGAATGTGGTAGCCCCGATCATTATCGAAACGCTTGTCCACAATGGGTTGGGCAACATGTGCAAGTGGCGGTTCATCCTAATCAACTTCAAATTGCCGGTCCTAACCAAAACCGTGGCCAACATGGCCATCAAGTTCAACCTCGCGGGAGAGCTTTTGCGGCGAATACTAATGACGCCCGCAATGATACTAATGTGGTGGCAGGTACATTTTTACTTAACGATCTATATGCCACGGTGTTGTTTGATTCCGGGGCCGATTATAGCCTCATCTCTTCTAGATTTGTTCCTTTGATTGACACTTCTCCATGTGCTCTAAATTATGTGCTTGACATTGAAATGGCTAACGGTGTGCTAACTAAACTTAGTCAAGTGCTTCGTGATTGTACCTTGACTTTCAACGACTACGATTTCTTCATCGATCTTATGCCTTTTGATATTGGGAGTTTCAACGTTATTGTGGGTATGGATTGGATGTCGGCGGTTAATGCGGTCATAGATTGTAGTGAAAGGGTAGTTAAAATACCATTGTCAAACGGTGAGATTTTAAGAGTTCAAGGTGAAACTTCCGATTCTTCTAGTTCTAATGTCTTTAGTTCCACCGCTACCAAAGTTGAATTGAAAACCGTTCCTATCGTTCGTGATTTTCCCGATGTTTTTCCGGATGATTTACCGGGTTTACCCCCGTCTCGCCAACTTGACTTTCGTATTGAACTAATCCCTAACGCCGCGCCCGTAGCAAAAGCTCCTTATAGACTCGCCTTAACGGAAATGCAAGAATTGGAATCTCAACTCAAGGAACTTCAAGATAAAGGTTTCATTCGTCCCAGTTAATCGCCTTGGGGAGCTCCTATTCTATTTGTGAAGAAGAAAGATGGGTCGTTTAGGATGTGTATAGACTACCGGGAATTGAACAAGCTTACGGTGAAGAACCGGTATCCACTTCCTAGGATCGATGACCTATTTGATCAACTACAAGGTGCCAAACATTTCTCTAAGATTGATCTTCGTTCGGGTTATCATCAACTACGCGTTCACGAAGATGACATTCCAAAGACGGCGTTTCGTACAAGATACGGGCATTTTGAATTCACCGTTATGCCTTTTGGGCTGACTAATGCACCGGCGGTGTTCATGGATTTGATGAACCGGGTGTGTCGGCCTTACTTGGACAAGTTTGTCATTGTCTTCATTGATGACATACTTGTGTATTCGAAGACGAAGGATGAGCACGTAGAGCATTTGCGCAAGGTACTTGAATTGCTTAGAAAAGAGAAGTTGTATGCAAAGTTTTCAAAATGTGAGTTTTGGTTGGAAGAAGTCCACTTTCTTGGGCATATGGTTAGCAAAGATAGGATTCATGTAGATCCTAGCAAGATTGAAGCGGTCAAAAATTGGAGAAGGCCCGAGACGCCAACCGAGATTCGTCAATTTCTTGGTTTGGCGGGTTATTACCGAAGATTTATTGAAAATTTTTCCAAGATTGCACAACCGCTTACTATGTTGACTCAAAAAGAAAAGAGTTTCGATTGGGGCGTGAAACAAGAAGAAGCGTTTCAAACTCTTAAAGACAAGTTGTGTGATGCACCTATTTTGATTCTTCCGGAGGGAGCCGAAGACTTTGTGGTTTATTGTGACGTGTCGGGTCAAGGGTTGGGGTGTGTGCTCATGCAAAGGGGCAAGGTCATCGCTTATGCATCCCGTCAACTCAAGGTTCATGAGAAGAACTACCCGACTCATGATTTGGAATTGGGAGCGGTAGTTTTTGCTTTGAAGTGTTAGAGACATTATCTCTATGGTACCAAAAGTGTGATTTACACCGATCACAAAAGCCTCCAACACATCTTTGATCAAAGTGAGTTGAATATGAGGCAAAGAAGGTGGTTTGAATTGTTTAGCGACTATGATTGTGAAATTCGCTATCATCCGGGCAAGGCGAACGTTGTAGCAGATGCATTGAGTAGAAAGGAAAGGGTCAAGACAAGGAGAGTTAGAGCTATGAGCCTTACAGTTGGGCGGAGTATGCGTGACAGGATTATTGAAGCTCAAACGCACGCAACCTCACCAGAAAATTTTGGTAATGAAGCCTTGGATGGGTTAGAGCAACAATTCGATAGGAAGGAGGACAATGTCTTATATATGGTTGATAGACTTTAGATTCCCATTTGGGGTAACTTGAGGACCTTTTTATTGAATGAAGCGCACAAGTCGGCGTATTCGGTGCATCCGGGTTCGGACAAGATGTATTTTGATTTGAGGGACTTATATTGGTGGTCGGGCATGAAGCGTGATGTGGCCAAGTATGTGAGCGAGTGTCTTACTTGCTTACAAGTGAAGGCCGAGCACAAGAAACCACCCGGATTACTTGAACAACCAATATTGCCAGAATGGAAATGGGAAAGAATTGCTATGGATTTCATCACGAAGTTACCGAAGATAAAGAGTGGCAAGGATACTATTTGGGTGATTGTAGACCGGTTAACGAAGTCAGCTCACTTCTTAGCTATTTGTGAAACCGATAAGTTTGACACCGTGGCACGTTTGTACATTAAAGAGGTAGTGTCTAAGCATGGAGTGCCGGTTTCTATTATCTTCGATAGAGACGCCCGATTTAACTCTAACTTTTGGAGAGCCTTCCAAAGGGCAATGGGTACCCAACTTGACATGAGTACGGCATTTCATCCACAAACAGACGGGCAAAGTGGAGAGCCTTCCAAAGGGCAATGAGCCTCCCTATAAAGTATCATTTTAGGACGCTTTTGTGCGTCCTAAAAAGCCATTTTTGTTGTAGTGCGCGTCCGCAGGCGATGAGGGGCATCGATCGCTGCTTTTGTTACGAATTAGAGGCCGGGGCCTCTTTGTATGAAATTTACATAATCATGGATAGGGAGGACAGTCATACTTGTAGTGTCATTAATAGAAGTTAGGCTGAATCGTAGCCATAATTTTGTTACAAAATAAAGGCCGGAGCCTGTTTCATGAAATTGACAACTACATATAGCATTTTTTGAGTTGGGAGACGTTCCATGTCCGAGTTAAGTCATCTCCGTGAAGTGTCGCTAACTTGTAGGCACCGTTGCCGCAGGATTCGGTGACTAAGTAGGGTCCTTCCCATTGGGGACCTAACTTTCCTTGTTTCTCGATCTTGCTAGCGTCATTGTTCCGGAAGACGTATTCTCCTGGCAAGAAAACTTCTTTTCGGACCCTTTTGTCATAGTATCTTTTCATTGTCTTCTTGTAGTTGGCTTCCCTTATCAAAGCGATTTCCCTTCTTTCTTCTAGCAAATCCAGGTTGGCTCTAAGCTGCTCTTCATTTCTTTCGTCTGTGATAGATCTCCGTAAGGTCGGAACGCTGACCTCCGGGGGTATCATGGCTTCTGACCCGTAGACCAAGCTAAATGGTGTTTCTCCGTTGCTTTTCTTTGGGGTGGTTCTATGGGCCCAGAGGACTTGGTGTAATTCGTCCACCCATCCATTCTGGCTTCTTCCCAACCTCGCCTTTATGCCTCTTACAATGTCCCTATTTGTCACTTCGACCTGTCCGTTAGCCTGCGGGTGGGCCACCGAGGTGAAGCATTGGTGGATTTCCAAGTTTTGGCAGAATTGGGGGAAAATTCCTTCGCAGAATTGTTTTCCATTGTCACTTACTATGGTCCTTGGGATTCCGAACCTTGTGATCACCTGCTCCCATACGAATTTCTCCATGTTTTATCCGGAGATGGTAGCTAGTGGCTTGGCTTCTACCCACTTGATAAAATAATCAATTACCACCACCAAGAATTTCACACCTCCCGGAGCTTGTGGGAAAGGCCCCATGATGTCGATTCCCCATTTCATGAAAGGCCGTGCCGATGTGACCGGAATAAGCTCATTCTTTGGTGCCTTAGGGACCGTAGCATGGATCTGGCATGATTCACAGGTTTGAATTTCTTTAAGTGTGTCATTGTGCATGGAGGGCCAATAGTATCCCATTGTAGTGATCTTAGCTACCACTATTCTTTGGCTTGGCGAGGTCCTACGCATCTCAGTAGGGGCCCTAAGCCTAAGTAGGATTTTTTGTATAATCCTTCCTCTTTCAAGGTGTATTGCGGAGCTTTGACCCTTACTTTTCTTACTTCATCTCTGTCCTCCGGCAAAATCCCGCTTGTTAAGTACTCTACGAAGAGGTCATCCAGGTCGAACCTTCTTCTTCTATGGGAGCTACCGTGGCCTCTTCCTCAACTGAACTTTTTTCTAACGTTTCTACCAGGACCTTTTTTGTGAGGTGAGCGAAAGATGTTGAGGCTAGCTTACTGAGGGCATCCGCGATCTTGTTCCGATTTCTACTTATATTTTGTATTTCGAAAGATTTGAATTGCCGCCTTATTTCTCGGACTTTTTCCAGATATTTCTTCATCATGGGCTCTTTGGCTTCGTATGTCCCGTTGACCTGGAAAGCTACTACCTGAGAATCCACACTGGCGTGTATGTGTTCCACTTCCATATCTCTTGCGATCCGGAGCCCTGCTAGTAAGGATTCGTATTCGGCAACATTGTTCGAGGTTTTGAAGTTGAATCTTAAGGCATATGTGAACTCCTGTCCCTCTGGGTTGGTTAGGATCAAGCCAGCGCCGGAGCCATCCGCGTTGGAGGCTCCATAAGTGAACAGTTTCCATACGGAGGGGAATGGCTCCTGCTGGTCCTCCGTGATGATGCTTTCCGGTGCCTTTTTTCGCTTTCCTTTTGGTTCTTCTGGGGGAGCTTCTGCTAGGAAATCTGTGAGTATTTGACCTTTAACTGAGCTTCTTGGCCGGAACTCAATTTCGTGTTCTCCCAGTTCAATGGCCCATTTTGCCAGTCTCCCTGACACTTCCGGCCTAGCCAAGACTTGCCTTATCGGCTTATCTGTTAAGATTTGAATAGCATGCGCCTGAAAATATCTGCGCAGCCTTCTGGCGGCGTGGACTAGGGCCAAGACTAACTTTTATATTTCCGGGTATCTTGTTTCTGGTCCTTGCAGGACTCTACTGACATAATATATAGGCAATTGCCCCTCTTTTCTATCTGCTACCAAAACTGCACTGATGGTTTCAGCGGAGGCCGAGAGGTACATTTGCAAAGTTTCTCCCGTCTCCGGAGCTGTTATGGTTGGGAGGTGGCATAGGTATTTTTTTAGTTCTTCGAAGTCTTTCTGGGCCTCCTCCGTCCACACGAAGTTTTTCTTCTCTAGGCAACCTTTTAACGTTTTGAAAAAAGGTAGGGATCGGTCCGTGGACTTGGATAGAAAACGGTGTAGTGCTTCTAGTTTGCCGTTGAGGCTTTGCACCTCTTTTAAAGCCTGCGGAGGCTTCATGCTTTGAATATCTTTGACTTTTTCTTGGTCCGCCCTGAAGCCATTCTTGGTGATCACATGGCCCAAGAATTGTCCTTCCTCTACCCCAAATGAGCATTTTTTGGGGTTTAATTTAATTTTAATGGCACGGAGGGTTTTGAATGTCTCTTCAATATCTAGCAGCATATCTTCTTCGGTCTTAATTTTTATGACCATGTCGTTGACGTACGCTTCCAAGTTGCGTCCGATCTGTCCTCCAAACACTTTGTCTACCAGCCGCTGATATGTGGCCCCGGCATTTTTTAGGCCAAAGGGCATTTTTTGTAGCAATATATACCCTACGTTGTGTAAAAGGCCATTTTGTCTTCGTCTTCTGGGTGGATTTGGATTTGGTGGTAGCCTTTGTATGCATCCAAGAAACACTTGAGACGATAGCCTGCCAACGACTCTACTTTCCAATCAATTTCCGGCAACGGGTAGCAATCTTTAGGGCACGCTTTGTTAATGTCCGTAAAGTCTACGCACATCCTCCACCCACCATCTTGTTTCTTGACCATTACCGGGTTTGCTATCCAGCTCTGGAACTTGACTTCTCTTAGGATGCCAGCATTGACTAAATCCGCAACCTGCTCCTGCACGGCCCTGCTCCTATCCGGAGCCAGGCTTCTCCTTTTCTGCTTTATTGGTTCAATATGAGGCCGTGTGTTGAGACGGTGTTGCGTGTCAAAGACTTCTCCTCCTAACTTTAGTTTCCGTGGGACACCGGTCATGTCCGCAGGTGACCATGCGAAGACGTCTTTGTTTTTTTGTAGCATCTCCGTGAGTTTTCTCTTGCAATCAGTTGGTAGTTGTTTGCCTATGAGGACATGTTGATCTGGGTGCTCAGTGTTGATCATGACTTTTTCGCTGGTGACCTCAACACTCTGTATTTCTTCTTCCGGAACCTTTTCTACAGGAGTATCTGTTTGCGGACATTGACGCTCCATCCTGGGATCGGCTTTTACGCAGCCTATTCCGAAGGGTGTTGGGAATTTCACGGCTGCATGGAGTGGTGATGGTACTATTCCCAATCTTCGCATGGCCGTTCTCCCCAAGATGACATTATAGGGAGACGCGGACCTGATGATGACAAAGGTCAATACTTCCGTTCTACTTCTGGGGGCTCTCCGATGGTCACTTTTAAAGTGATTTCGCCTAGGGACCATGATCTCTCTCCAGAAAAACCGACCAGCGGGCTTGTAATGTCTCTTCTTGTTCTGCGGAGGGCTGTCGTAAGCTTCAAAAAGCAACGTTCGTACATGATTTCACATCCGCTGCCTGTATCTAGATATACCCTTCTGACTGGGTGGTTCCCAATTACCGCACTGATTATGACCGGGCCATCGGAGGCTTCTTCATCTTTAACTGGTGGAAAGCTTATTGCTACGCTTCTCCATGCTTCCCTTCCTACCGGAGGCTCTGGGGGCTTTCTTTCTTCTGCCAGTACTGCCATGATGGGATTTTCTAAAGGTTCTGCCTTTGGTTTCGGAGCCTCGATCATAGGGCGCTTGCCGGTGTCTTGTTTTGAGCCTTGTTCTTTGATTCCTTTGAGCAAGTTGGCCAGCTTGCCTGATTTTGCCGCTTCTTCCACTTTACTTTTGAACACTTTGCATTCGTTGGTGTCGTGGCCATGACGGTCGTGGAAATCACAGTACTTGCCTGTATCTTTGGTCCGTGAGCTTCCCCCTGCTTTAGTCGGAGCCTTTTCTGTGGATAAGATGTCTCTGAGCGGTTTGGGGGTACTGCCCAATGTTCCATGATTGCTTTGCGGTGGGCCCTGTGGTCGACTATAGGGAGTTGGGCGGTGTCGGAAGCTACGACCTCTCCTGCCCCTGTCTGTGTCTTTACCCCCAGACTGTTGTCCGTAGCTGGGACCGCCGACACATCCGGTTGTTTCCTTCCCAACTAGGAAAGTGTATGTCTTGTCCATCAGCGTTGTATACGCTTGCGGTAGGTCTGTTGAGAGAAATTCTACCAGCGGCTGGTATCTCAGGCCATGTACAAAGCCAGAGATTTTTTGGTCTTCATTTAAACCTTTTATAAGGGAAGTTTCGTCCGTATACCGTGTGATAAACTGTCGTATGCTTTCATTCTCTCTTCTCTTGATATTGTGTGCTTCCAGATGTATCTTCTTGTATTTACGTTGCTGACTGAAGTGGGACCGGAACTTCGTTTTTAGATCCTCAAAGTTGACAACACTTCCTGTAGGCAAACCATCTAGCCATGCCCAAGCTACGTCTTTCAGTGTGAGGGCGAACATGTGGCAGGC
This sequence comes from Asclepias incarnata, assembly GCA_025447715.1. Classification (NCBI taxonomy): domain Eukaryota; kingdom Viridiplantae; phylum Streptophyta; class Magnoliopsida; order Gentianales; family Apocynaceae; genus Asclepias; species Asclepias incarnata. Next base: position 2,802 of record JAOEHQ010048020.1, on the reverse strand, counting down.
TACCGGGACCGTCCATTTCTGGATTTGTATCATTCCATTGAAATGTTTGAGGCGGTTATCTGGGTCGTCCTTCCCGTCATACATGGCTATACCCTTTGGTAACCCGCCCTCCGGCAGGGGGTAATCTTCTATCCACTGGACAAAGGGTCCCGGCTCTGTTTGGACCACCATGTCCTGTGGGGTTGGAAAGTGGGGAGTTGTTTGAGTTGTGCTCGTGTAGGTAGGCCATGACAACGGTTGCGTCATGTGGTGCTGGTTAAAGGAACCCCGCGGTGGTAGCGGTGTATAGTAGTGACTGAATTGCGGAGTGAAATATTGGGTGAAACTCCCCGGGAGGGGGTGCGGTTGGTTTATTGGTGTTTGGGTGTTTATGGGAGGCGTTGGTGTTGGCTGGCTATAGGCGTTGTAAAGTGGGTTATACACCTGACCCATGTTCTGTACGTAGCCTGCGGCTAATGGTGGGAGGTTTGTTTGCTGCCCTAGGTTTCCCCACGCTGTGGTATCTTCTCTGTTGCTCTGGCGTGCGATGGGGGATGTGCCAAAATGCACCCGGGCTCCTGAGTGTCTTTCTGGGCCGCGGGGTGGTGGCGTTGGCGTCCTTGTCTCCTTGCTCTCCTCCTCACTTGTATCATCGTACTCTAGCCTCGTCTGCACACTTTGCATGTTCAACCTCCGCAAGTACTCTCATAGGAGAGGCTCGATTGCATCAAGCTGTCTCTCTGTGGGGTCAAAGTTGAGATTATTTCGGTTTGAGTGAGCTCCGAAGCCCGGGGGCGACCTGGAGTTGCCTTCGGACATCTTCGTTACAAGATCAGTGTCTGAGTGTTGGATGGCGCCACTTGTTTAAGCGTAAGTTTACACCTAAAGTCTAAAGGTTAATCTTGTATGAGAAGAAAAGGGATTGTATGATACTTGTTGGCGATTCTCAGTTGGTGTGAAGTATAAAAGAGATCTGCACGCCACCAAGTGTTGTTTCGGGTCTTTTTGGGTGTTGGTGTCATGCCCCTATTGTATACCAGAAGTTGGTATTTATAGGGGGGAGGGAGAGTTGGATGTTGGTCCCCAAATGATGATCTCATCTGTGCAGGAGGGTTTAGCACGGGCTCCTAGATGATGATCTCATTCGTGCAGGAGGCCGTTATTCGGTGTGTCCTATAGCGTGGACTTTTGTCTGACGTATAGAGTAGAGACAAGAGTTTGGTAGATGCAGAGGTACTTTTTTGATGTATTAATGTCTTTTGTCTTATAAGGTCGTAGCCTCATTTAACGGTTATGGTTTATCGTGATGAAGGCTCCGAATGAATCCACGTGCTGTGGTCAATCACTAGGGTTGAAATGCTATCGGAGTCATTTCTAGAGTGAGGCTAGGCCGCAGCCTCACGGGCGAGGTAAAAGGCTACGACCGAGCGTAGGTTCTGCCTACTGGATGGTACATCATCAGGTAGCCGTGCACAAAATAACCGGGTACGAAATAACCGAGCACGAAAAACCGAAATCGGAACCCAAAAAAAACCGGTTCTTTGAGGAACCGCCGGTTCCTAACCGGTTCCTATTTCGGGTCCAAAATCGGGTACAAAACCGGTTCCTCACCGGTTCCGGTTCTTGCAAAAAAAACCGAAAAATACCCGAGAAAATACCCGGTCAACGTTGACCAAGAACCGCTCAAGAACCGGTTTTTTTCCTGTTGCCCAAGAACCGGTTCATGTTCCTCATGAACCGGTTTTTGTGCATGGCTATATGAATGTGACATGTGAATTCCACTAATTAAGTTTCTTTTTTAATTTTTTCTTTTGATTTTTCCATGTGTTATTAAGTTATTATTAAAAAGATTTTTAAGCTAATGAATTAAGAGGATCTATCATTAAGTATGTTTAGTTAAAAAGGGATAAATGTAATAATGTAGATTTCACCTGAAACAAAGGGAGATGATATACTACATATTTTAATAAATCTACCACATTCATGCATTATCTACTTGTACAATTTGTTGTAACAATTATACATTATGGTAAATCTCTCAAAATCCATTGTACATTTATCATCTCTCTTAAACAAAGTACTACATGTGTATCTTCTGAGTTTTATTACTTCTTTTATGTCCAGCATATCCTTATAAACCAAAAAAAAATATAAAAATAAATGTGACTAATTTAATAGGTTTAAATATATATATAAAAATTTGATTTTGACATATATGATAGATCAAATGTTAAGATTATAAAAAATAATTAGTGTAATCCATGTATCAACACCAAATTTTTAGGCATTTGTTCAAGTTTACCAAATTAGTTACACTTATCATTATTTTTATATAAGGCCTGCTAGGTTTTCTAACCATAAAATATTAGCTCGATAAAGTATCTAAATGGATAAATAAATGTTACATTGACTAAGCAATAATATTGTATTATTGTTGGAGCTTATTTTAAAAATAAATATATATTTCTTTCCTTTCCATTCCTTCGATCAAAATGCAATATAACTTGTTCAATTGTAACAACCATGTATATTACATGTAATTGTATTGCGATTTGTTTCTGTTATAGTCAAAAATATGTTTTGGATACAACATATTATATTTCTACACATGTGAAAAGTTATTTTAAGAACCCTTAAAAGGTTATGAACCTTTAGGAACCTTTTAAAATATTCAAATTAATCTCAACCATTGATTATTCTTTACTTGGTGATTGTTTTTTGAGTTATTTAGGTGCATTTTTAGATGTTACAATTATGTGGAGACATGGATCTTCATCCGTTTTACAATTATGTGAAAAATGGATTCTATGAGCATATGTATGC
>JAOEHQ010048019.1:0-10455 GCA_025447715.1 Asclepias incarnata | reverse complement strand
GGCCACGATTCAGGATGCGGAAACTGGAGCCAGGTGAACCGGGGTCGACAATGTCTACTCCAATTGTGCTTTAGAAACGTAATCATGACCGGCCAATCAGATGCAGCTACGTTCTTTCAATAATGTATATTTTCGTCCTAAATATAACCATCGGATTCTACTACCTTCGCTTTACTATGTTTTTTGCTCCTACCATAACTCTAATTCCACTGTGTATAATATGCAACCAGAAACCTACATATTTTGTAATGTTGACAGTTGTTATGATTATGAATCTTCTAATATCGGTATATATATCTTACTTTAAAGGCCGTTCCTTTTGCTACTAATGATACTAAGCGTATCTATTTGACATAACTATCCCATATAACTGTTTGGTAATGTTTTCCTACAAAATGTGTTTGCTTTTCAACTTTTTAAAATGCTTTATTCTTATATCATTGAAATACACTTTTATAACAATTAATTCATATTATTTTGTTTTTATTTTTTGCTATAAATTCGATTCTACTTTCATTGTGAATGTCGGCTTTTAAAGGTTGACCGTGTTTGCACACGGGTTTACATCTAGTAATATATTAAGTGTCTATTTTAGTTGGTTTGAATTTGTTTTGATTAGGTAATTTTTCATTAAATTTTATTGAGGCATTAAATTCGTGTATTTAAAAATTCAAATTTTAATAGAATCACTCCGTTGCTATTTAGGGGTCACAATGTCATATTCTATCATTAACCCATAAATAGTTCTTACATAACGGTATATTAAAAAATCTCCTCCTATCAATAATCAATAACTAATCCTTATCCTTATAACATTCTCAATATATAACTAACTCATTTAACCCAATAAAAAAAGGGAAAATGATCCGTACTTCAGACTTTACATAAGCTTAGGTACTGCCCCTTTAAAAAAAGTTACAAATTAAACCTTTGAATTAGATAAACATACACAGCCCCCCCTGAATTTTACATAAACCCCCCCTAAATTTTACATAATCCCCCCATGCTTTACCTAAGATAGGTACTGCATGCTTTACATAACCTTTCCCCATAAAAAAAATGATAGAACCTCATGTTAAAAAGTTATATTTTTTGGATATGTGAAATGACCAATATGTTCCTCTTATTTATTTACATCATTTATCCCTTAGCTCTTAAAACATATACACTAACCCCTTTACATCAATTACCTACACCATTTGCCGTCGCCACCACCACCGCTGTCACCATCGCCGCCTCATTGCGCGGGTATCCCTATAGTTATAACAAACATATATCAACTTTTCACAATTTTCATAATATTTGTACACTTAAATGTACATGGAATCTTTTAAATACTAGTACTAAATGAATCGATTGAGTTTCTCGAGTTTGATCAACCAACTTATAAAAAAAATACCCTTTTTACAATAAATGATACCCATAACACTGCTCCAAATTCCACTTGAGCATGCACCCAAATTTGGGTAAAAAATTTTCTCATCTTGTTACTTAGAATAAAAGGTTCTATGTGAAAGAACGAAATGTCAAGATCCTGGTTCCATTATTAGTGTGTCTTTTGCCGTTTGCGTAAAACAAAAAAAATATGCTAATGGGGGACGAGCATACTATGTGTGTGTGTGTCGATAAGAAGCTTTTTATCCAAGCTTAAAGCATTTTGTTTGAAAAAAGTAAGCTCTTAACAGAAATATGAAGAATTAATTTAAAACTTCATACGAGTACTTCATAATATGAATAATGTAAATTTATTTATATTTTTCACACGATTAAATATTGAGAAGTTTATTATATATATCTCGAAGTTTCAAATCTTTCATATTTTCCAAGTGCGAAGCTTTTCCAATTAACTTTCTACTTACGGTCCAATGTGGAGAACTGGAGATTTTCTTTCGTTCTCTTGAAAAGATTTAATATACTTATGTATGCAACAAAAAGTTACATTATTTTGATGTTTCTAAAATCCTCAAGATTTCACATACTTCTTGTAACATAATACCATGAAACTGACGCATAGTTTTAAAAAAATCATTGTCAACCAATAAGATATCATCTTCATTTTTTAAAATTATTTTGCTTGGTTAAAACTTAAAAACACTTATTTTTTGAGATAAATAAAAATAGTGAATTGAACATTTATTTTAAAACACGATGCATTCAACTATTCAAGTAATTATTATGACTTCTAGTTTTATGTATGTTTATCCATTTTTGTCCCAATTTAAGAAACTTTTGGAATGAATTTTACATTAATGGTATGTTTGTGAAGAAACTTTTTAAGATTTTTTTTAATTAGGGGGTTGGCAATGGCACTAGATAGAAGTATGGTATGCCTCATACCATGTGGGAACACCACCGCCAACCCCATGGTATGAGGCATGGTATGGAAAACATGGTAAACATTGTAGTGCATGGTATGCCTCATCCAAGAAGTGTATTTTGTTTGTTTGTGGTTTATTTATTTATTTAATTGTAGTGTGGTATGGATTGCAGTGTGGTATGCCATTGCCAATGAAATAAGGGAGTGTGGTATGAAAAAGTAAAGGAATGAGGTGGCATAAAGAGATTGGTTGAGAAGTGTGGTATGGATTGCGGCAGTACATCCCATTGCCAACCCCCTTAAAGGATAAGCACAGACTTTTTCAAGTGCATGATTGCAAAATCCCGAATTATGGGCTAAATATCGAGAATTATTGGGCCAAACTTAGTATTATATTATAAACAATCGCTTTCTTCATTCATTCATTCGTTTTAAAGCAAAACAACGAAGGCGGCAGTTGAGAGAAAGCAACGCAGAGAGGGAAGTGGGTTTAAGAATTAACCAGGATATTATTCTACTAGATCGAGTTCGAATCTTTTCGTAGTTGAGGTATACCTTGAATGAAACTCGCACTACCTTAACTCTGACTTATTATGTGTAGATACTTTTGACCCTTAGTACTAGACGAGTAGATTCTAGTAGAACACTTAATTGGTTAATGTCAAAAATCATAACTTCGGAACTGGATCTTAAAACGTCACAAATGAAGAAGACGACCAGTCGCTTTGGGCTCGAGATTTGGTGATATATAAACTACGACACTAGAACGGATTATTTTAATAAAACTCCATGCGGGTGGTGTATCTAAATGGACCATTCAAATATAACTCTAATGTTGGTTTCTTTTATATGATTCTAGTTATCACTATATATAGTCTAACAGACTTGACTAAAACTTGATTTTAACTCAAACTTGGGAGGATGAAACGGTATTTTTCGGGTCTCAGTTAAGATATATAGTTATTAGCAGCATTAAAAGTTATACGCAATAGTCATGTGGCTGATGATGTTTAAACCATAGGAAGACCCTCGTAACTATATCATTGAATATTCCAATAACTTGTAGGTCGAGAATAAGGTTAAGCTAGGCTGGTCATTCTGAACTGATCGAACCTCGGGATTTTGGTTTGTTGAGGACGGTGGATTATTCACTTATTAGCTTTAAACACTTGTTAAGGTACGGATTTCTGTTTTTACTTAAATGTCAAACCTTTGTTCGTTATATATATATATATATATATATAGAGTAAAGTTATAACGAGAACTAAAAAATTGTCAAGAACTATGAGAACTATTATGGACCATTAGATCAGTTAAATCAAAGGTTTAGATTGAATAGTGGCATTTTTGTGATATCTAAATTTGATTTTAATGTTTTTAATTTATTTTAACATATGAGAGGGCAAAATGGGACAATCAATTTTCTTGTGACCGATAATAAATATCTTTTTGGAAGTTATAGGCTACTAAAACACAAATTAATAACTAAGAATCCGTTTTTTGTGGAAAAGTTACAAAATTATGTGTGAGACACAAATTAATGGTTAGGAATCGATTAAATATAACTTTCCAGTTGAACAAAATAAATTAAATGATTATATAAGTTTTTTTATTTCACTCTAGTTTTTGATTTGCATTACAGAAATTCTTTTATTTTACTCTATCATTTGTCAACTTAGTAGTTGTATACATATGAACAATACTAGTCTTATGAGTACACATGTGATTTCATCATGTTCACATGTGACCTTTTTATTACATTTTTGAGGTGTGCATAAATGTACGGTGCACGTCTAGCAGTTGTACACATGTGAACAATGCTAGTCTTATGTAAACATTAGGTGTGTACACATGTGATTTCATCATGTTCACATGTGATATTTTTATTACATTTTTGAGGTGTGCATAAGTGTACTGTACACATCTATTTTCTCATAATATTAAATTCGCCATTCATATAAACAAAAAAAATCATAATATTAAATCAAAGAAAAAAATGAAGTCTCTTATAAAAATTATATATAAAAAACAAGCCACGATAAATCTTATTACCTAAATACATACATGATATAACAATAAAAACTACTAAAATATGTAATTGTTGGTGGGTTAATAAACTATACTTGTTTTAATTCGATGAAAGGAAAAATCAGGATACGAGAATTGTATGCATAGCAGGTAACCGATAGAGAGAAATTTATGGACATCTTTTATTTACAATGTTAATTATTTAAATCATGTTTATAAAATTACAATTGTATCCCTACACATGTTAATGAAATATTAGTTCTCATGGTTCTCGACATTTTCATAGTTCTCATTTTATCTTTTGACTATATATATATATATATACTAGTACCCGCGCGTTGCAGCGGCGACGGTTTATAACGCGCGAGATGACGTGACGGTAATAATTTACAAGCTGTTTAGGTTACTTTCATGAGATGTGTTGTTTCTATCATTGTCTAGGTGTAAAACCCCTGTGAAAACACGGGTTGTTAATATAGAAATTAAACAATAATTATGAATAAAAATGATGAGTAGATTTAAATGTTCGTTAAAAATGATATACATTTGGAGTAGCTATAATGAGAAGCGTATGATACTTCTTTCTCATTATCATGCTAAAAATGATATATATTTTGAGTAGCTAAAATGTTTAATGGAGACCCCAAAGATACTTCTCATATGGGTCATAAGCATTATAATCGTTTTAGATACCATAGACGTTGCAAGGGGCAACTTAATCAAGTCTTCGTAACAAATACTCAACCTGAACTTCCTTTGGTAAAGGCATGATCGAGTCTCCATAAAGATCATTATACACGCAAAAAGATATGTTGAAGCAAGATGGTGTTCAAGTTCCAACTAAATAGAAAGCTAGCTGGGCAGCCTTAACTTCACAAAATACTCAATGCTGGCTGTAGCTATTTGATGAGTCATATCTAGCTCCTTTCACATTCCAGATTTCCAGATTATAGACAAAAGACATGGTTTGCTCACCAATAATTCCTAATGAACAGGGTCCAGCACACACAAAAAGTGGCCCAAACAAAGATAGCCTACCCAGGGAGAAATATAGTAACATGATTGTATATTATTTCAAGGTACGCTATCTAAGAGAATCTCAACTACATTCATAACTTATATTCTACATAGAAATTACTCTCGTACAAATCTGAACTTAATCTCGGGATACAACATTACCTAGAGATAGTCTCCTCTTTTTTCTTCTGTCCATCATTCTCAGCTTTTTCTTTGATCTGATGTAACGCATTCGTCAACCCTTTTATATATCACTGGAGAATTAAATGACAATCAGAATACAAAATCAACATACAGTTTCAACTTCAAAAAATATAAAAAAAAAAATAATTAGCCCATACTCTATATGTTAAATCTGCATGCCTTGATTATGTAAAAAGGTGGTCTGATTATGTAAAAAATATATTAGCCCATACCGGTTCAAACATAAACAACAACTACTACTACCTGTTCAAAAATATTGGGATAGAATATAGATATATAAAAATAATCCCAGCATACTGAGGAGCAAGATAAGCAAATGACCATTGCTTAAGATCACCTACCAAAAAAGCCAAGCATTAAATAACAAACAAATATAAATTTCACTAAAAGTCTCCGGCAAGAGTATATGGTAGTAAATTATATGTGTATGTGTGTGTATTGAGACACCAAAAGTATATAAAAGTCAAAACCTGTTGAGGACTTGAGGGACACCAAGGGGAAGCATTTCCATATGTAACAGTCCAAGTATAACACTTATAAGGATCCTTCACTTTGACATCAGAAAAACTCAATACATCCAGAATGCAAACCATCAAAAGGGGCAACATTTTCTTCCCCATTTAACTATAATCAACCAAGATACCCGCAAAGATGCAAGCTTTGTTATTTTACATTTTTTTTTGCAATGCGGGTATTATCATTCTCCGAAAATCTTAAAGAGATGATTACTTTTTTCTTATTAAATGAAATAGTGTGGGTAAGGAAAAATGATATAGAACTCCTTTTAAGTTGCTCTTGCTCTGTACCAACATATAATGTCTGTCTCTTGTTTGTCAAGATCAAAAAATGATATAGAACTAATAAATCCCTCGGTCGAGTACATAAAAAAAAGGTTTTAGTCCAGTTATAGGAAATCATATCCAAACATACCCAAGTTCTTGATGACAAAACTAACCATCAAACGCTCTCATTTCCCAACTAACCTTTCAGTACAGTTAATTTCTTCTATTTACTTGGATAAACATCGATTAGCTATTAGTTTAAAGAACTTACCAAAGGTACCAAGGTAAAGATTCGAGCTTGCCATCTTCCATGCTGATGATGCCTGTTCCTTTCATTAATTTCGTTAATATCTAAATATAGACCGAACCCACAAAAACTAATACACTTTAATTGTATACATTATATACAAAAGCATGAACCATCATCACTATTATCCAGAATTAAAAATATATATAAATTTATCAATTAAAAATATATATAAATTTATCAATTTTCAGATATCGAGATATCATTCATACCTATCATGCATGTATGCACAATATCATTCATACCTATCATTGAAGCACAATATCATTCATACCTATCATTGAAGCATTTTATAAAACACTTAATATGCATAAAAAATATGGATAAAAAAAACTTTTAAAACCTACCTTTCCCTCATCATCACAAATCCCTAATTTCAAAAACCGTAAATTAAAAACCAAAAACTATAAACCAAAAAAGATAATGAAAATTTCGACAAATATCACAGGGTAAAAACCCAGATGATTTTGTGTAAAAACAGGGAAATGAACTTATATATTCAGGGATGAATCATAGCTCACTTGAATTTAAGAATCCACTGTACTGGTCCAAAGATCTCGTCTTTTGCTATTAGCATGTCATCCTACTTGGAAGAAACAGGAATAAAAATCATATAGACTCGAAAAAATGCACTAAATTATGTCACTTTTATCACAGCATGGTGTTTGAAAACGGTACCTGGACATTTGAGAAAACAGTGGGTTGGATATAGTATCCATTGGAACCAAATCTTTCACCTCCGGTTTCAAGGGTAGCACCGCTGTCAACTCCTGATCTTATGTACTTCAAGATCTTATTAAATTGATCAGAATCAACCTGAGCATGGACAACAAGTACAAAATATGACAACGCTTTATAGTTTCTCGAAAGGATTCCCAAGTAGAACTTCATAAATAATTTTGAAATGTTTTTTTGGGTACTAATTGTAGTAAGAAATACCTGGGGACCTTGTTCAACACCCTTCTTAAAAGGGTCACCAACCACACGTTGCAAGGCTTTAGCCTTTGCTTTCTCAAGGAACTCATCATAGACACGTTCGTGCACAAATGTACGTGATCCAGCACAACAGCATTGGCCCTGCAAATAGCAGCATAGTGAAACCAAATCAAATCTCCAATCAAAATTCCATTTCTACGTTACAATAGAAAACTCTGATGCACACCTGATTGTAGAACAGAGCAGCATGTGCCAGATCAACAGCTTCGTCAACATTTGCATCTTCACACACAATGAAAGGAGATTTCCCACCAAGTTCTAGAGACACTTGTTTAAGATTGCTTTTTGCAGCTAATCCAAGTACAATTTTACCAGTTTCAGTGGATCCTGTGAAAGCAAGCTGCATGTATTCACAAAGATATGAGGTTAGCATTGATGTAATCCATTAATAATGATCCAATTATTATTTGCTTCTATCCTCGTACAAACCTTATCCACCTCCATATGGCTAGCAAGAGCAGCACCAGCACTCGGACCATAACCAGACACAATATTTAACACACCAGGAGGAAGTCCTGCCTGTTAATCATTTGATAATAAGCAAACCAATTGATCTTATCAGACACATTTAAATGTTATAAATGTTAATAATACCTCATGGAAAAGCTTTGACACGTAGAGGGCAGACAATGGCGTCTGTTCAGCAGTTTTAAGCACTACAGTGTTACCACATGCCAATGCAGGCCCAACCTTCCAAGAATACATCAGAAGAGGAAAGTTCCATGGTATAATTTGGCCTGCAACACCAATCGGTTCATGCAAGGTCTGAACATGATGCGGCCCGTCAGCCTGAACTGTAAGGCCATGAATTTTATCGGCCCAACCTATGAAATAGTAACAACAGTCAACAACACCAAGATGGTTAACTTTTATAGGAAAAAGTATAATCTAACTCACAAGGGCATAAACAAGTAAACAACACCAATTAGTCTTTCCTATGAAGCTATAATTATATAAAAATTACATGAATCGGGTTAATTGTATCAATTCCATAATACATTATTCATATTCATAATATATACTAAAGTCCATTATCATACTTGTGCTCAGATGTTGAATGTCGATTTAGGAATAACAGATCATATTTGACACCCTTGAAATTTTGAAGTAGTTTATATGATCCAGTTTTGCTTTCTCAGTTCGTCCAATGTGAATGCAACCAAAACTACTTACCAGCATAATACCGGAAAAGACGAATGAACAATGGTATTTCATCTGACGCCGCCTGTTCATATGGTTTCCCATTATCCCAAACTTCAAGAGCTGTTATATCATCGGCATGCTTCTCAACCAGATCAGCAAAACGCAACAATATCCGAGATCTTTCCTGGTGACATATACGAAAGATTAAATAAGGATGCAAAAAATAGTTAGCAGAAAGAACAACCAAGGAATATATGAAAAACCAGACAGCTTACATAAGCCGTCATTTTTGGCCAGGGGCCCTCATCAAATGCTTTTCGTGCTGCAGACACTGCACGATTAACATCTTCAATATCACCTTCAGCAACATTGGCAATAAGTTTCCCTGTTCTTGGATCCAAGGTTGGAAAAGTCTTTCCTGTGCCACAAATCGTTCATTATCAGTTCTTTGACATACTACCCATTCACAAATTTGGACTTGTACACAATAATGAAAAACATAATGGATTTTCACAAACACAATATACAACGAATATACCTGAAGCTGCATCCACAAACTCCCCATTGATGAGGAGCTTGGTATGTTCAACCTTGACTGGTGGAGTTATTGGTTCCTCTAAAGCAGCAGCTGTACTAAACTTAGTGATCCGTGTACCTCGGCCAGAGTAACGACCTAAATTATGCCGTTAATCATCAAAATCAGTTGCTCTCAAAATTAGAATTTTTTTTTTTTTTAATTTTCAAAACTTTGAAATGTGAGAGTTTTTTCAAAATAAATCCAAAAAACACATTCACACCAACTTTTTGTTTTTCTTCAAAATTAGACAACTCATGGTGGTGTATCTATATTTAGATCTTTAACTATAAAGAAGTAAGAATAATCTTATAATAGGTATTAGCAGGGCTCTATATTTAGAGGGTGTTTGAGAATGCATTTTTAAGAGATTATCCGATTATTGAGTTTGGATCAAGTGTTTGGCAGAATAAGTGATTGTCGCATTTGCTTAGAAATATAAATGCCGTTTTGAAAACACAAAATATTTGTTAAAAACGTAATACCAAACACCCTCTAACGAGGAATGTTGTTTTGACTTGTTAAATTTATTCTCTAGATCAAAAATAATATATGTCAACAAGTCAAAAGTAAACAAATAAATAAATGAGACTAAAAAAAATTGATCATATATATGATCGTCATAATTAAACAAAGAAAAACATAACAGATGATCAAAAAAAAATTATAACTATTATTATTATATTTATATATATATACCTAAAGATGATCGTAAGAGAATGGGAACGTAAGATGAAGAAAGCATGGATGACATTTTCCGGGCAGCCATTTTATTGATGATCAATAAAACGATCTAGCTAGTGTGATATATATATATATATATATATGTGTGTGTGTGTGTGTCATGTGAGTGAGTGTATATATATATAGGATTATCGTCAAAGCTGATGATCCAATCAGGATAACTGGATAAACACTAAAGGAAAAGATTGAGTGAAAGAAATAATAATAATATAATAAAAACCTGTTAAGGAAAGGTTGGAACACACAAACACAGTGACACAGTAATGATATATATATATATATAGGGGAAAGGTTATGTAAAGCATGCAGTACCTATCTTAGGTAAAGTAGGGGGGATTATGTA
>JAOEHQ010048018.1:0-10456 GCA_025447715.1 Asclepias incarnata | reverse complement strand
ATAATAGGAACTTATCTTAAAGGTAAAACTACAAACATAGGTTATTTTATTACCTTTTAAATCTTGGGGTGTTACACTTAGATTCAAACTAGACGTTTTGTAAAAATCTTATTGGATTTGAACCTAAATCTTTTGTAGATATATTAACCATTTGATTGAAGTGAGTTTTCTTTATTTTTTCTCACTTTGTATTTTATATTGTAGAATGATTAGTTTTTACATTGGTATAAGAATGTATTTGTAAAGTTAAAGAAGATGTTTAGTTTTAGATATGGATGAATCGGTATAGATGTGGATTTTAAATATGAACAAGTATGAGTTTCTAAAACCATCACTCTTGATGTGAATTGTTAATATGACTCATGTGATAATTTTATAAATCTTTTATAAACCACTTATAATTATTTATTATTTTAAACATTTTTACTTAATATACCTATAATACTTTTTATTAATTTATTAATTATATTTTTTCCTTATTTGTTTAGTCAAATTTTCTTTATTATAAATGATTAGTTTCTACATTGGTATAAGAATGTATTTGTAAAGTCAAAAGAGATGTTTAGTTTTAGATATGGAATCGGTATAGGTGTGGATTTTAAATATGAACGAGTATGAGTTTCTAAAACCACCACTCTTGATGTGAATTGTTAATAATGACTCATGTGATAATTTTATAAATCTTTTATAAACCACTTATAATTATTTATTATTTTAAAAATTTTCACTTAATATACATATAATTCCTTTTATTAATTTATTAATTATATTTTTTCCTATTTTGTTTAGTCAAATTTTTTTTATTATAAAATTACCTTATTTAATTTTGAATTTAATTTATTATAACTTATATTTTATAATTATAATTCTGAACAATAATAATGAATTTTTTTTAATTCATCGGAACATTATCGTCTATACTTTGTGCGGATATGATGTTATCATTTTCTTATACAAGTGTTTGGTTTGAAATTAACTTCGTCATGGTACCTTGCACGTTGTCTATTGTCAGTTGCATCGTGAGGGCATTCGTCTAGTTGCTGTAAAGAGCAAAGACATAAATAAAAGTCAAAGCCTCTAATTATTATTATTAATATTATTTTATTAGTATATTATATTATATTATAGGATAAATTACACAAATGGTACCTGGTGTTTGTTCAAAATGACACTGGCAGTACCCTGTAAATAAAAATTACCCGAGACATACCCAACTTTTCAAAAAAACACACGCTCACCATACCTCCCCCTAACGGAGGCTAACGGATCGTTAAGTTGAGTCATGTGTCATACATGTGTGGGGGTAAAACCGTCTTTATCACTCATATATCGCCCCTCCCTTTTTTATTACCCCTAATTCTTCATTTTTGTACTCTTTTTTAACCCTTTTGTTTATTACCTCTTTTTATTACCCCTCAATCCATCCTTTTCTTTGTCCTCGTCTTCTTTTTCTACAGACTTTCGCATATCCTCATCTTTAGAATCTCTTAAAAGCCTCTTGAAAAAACCATCTTTATTTGGTTCATCATCATCCTTACCATCTCTTAACAATCGCTTGAAAAAACTCTTTATCTTGTTCATCATCATCTTTACTGTCTCGTAAAAGCCTCTTAAAAAAACCCATCAAAGTATCAGCAATCTGACTTTCTCTTGAATTCTACTAATCCCATCATTATCGTCGGAATCCTTAAGCTCAGCCATCAAAAACCATTGAACTTTCATGTTTATACAAATAACTAACCGCAATCCACTCGCAAAAGAATGACGAATCAAAAAACTTAATCAGCCAACCACTCTCTCCACCACTTTCTTCACTCAACAGATTGTTTCAAGTTATCTCCGTGGGGATTCCTTCTCACCCCCACGACTCAATCCTAATATTCTAACCACCATTATTACTATTATTATATCATAATACTCCTACTTTACATATATCGGATTTATTATTAATTATAATATAAAACCCTAAGTAAGGAGGAGAGATCTGATTATTATTTTTATTATTATTATTATTATTAACCAAATTAAGATCTAACTACTTACAAACACAAAATCAACTCCGTGGTTAAACGATTACATGAAGTTGAAGACGACTGAAACTGGGAATTATTAATGAAATGATTAATAATTTTGAAATAAAGTTTTCAATGTGTGAGTGTGTGTGATTTTGCGTCCTGATTGTGGCAAAACATTTGTTTTTTGTTCAAAAGGTTAAAGAAAAGTACAAAAATGAAGAATTAGGGGTAATAAAAAGGGGAGGGGGGCATATATGAGTGATAAAGACGATTTTACCCCGCACGTGTATGGCACATGACTCAACTTAACGATCCGTTAGCCTCCGTTAGAGGAGGTATGGTGAGCGTGCGTTTTTTGGAAAGTTGGGTATGTCTAGGGTAATTTTTATTTACGGGATATTGTCAGTGTCATTTTGAACAAACGTCAGGTATCATTTGTGTAATTTATCCTATATTATATTTTATACTAAAAGAAAAGAAAAATACAAGGAAGAATTGTCAACGGAAAAGAAACAAGTGGCGGCAAATGCTCAAGCATAGGTACGGTTGTGAAGAAGACACACACCCACAAACAAACACAACACCAATCAAACCTAAATAGTAGAGTAATAATCTTCTACAGTCCAGTTTCCGTATCACTAACAATAATGGCAGTTGTTGCTAATTCCCTTCCTTCCTTGAATTTGACTCTTACCAAATCATCTTCTTCACCCTTTTGTTTCGCCACCAATCCATCATCATATTATAAGTTTGGACCATTGAAGAAGAAGCAGAAAGGAATTCAGATATCCGTTTGTAAAGCATCAGCAGCAGGAAGTACATCTGCGTTGTCGACGTTTCGTGATCTCGATGCCGATGACTTTAGACATCCTCTTGACAAACAGGTGCCAGCCTCATATTCATTTCATATTTCACTATATTATTATTATTATTAGTAGTAGTAGTACTGTAATGTAATACTTGTTGTTATTTCCAGATATATTACTGCTGTTTTATTTTTGATGCTGTTGTGATTTCCTGCATCAAATCAAAGAGTAATAAATGTTTCCATATATGTATATAAATGACGATACAGAACACGCTGCTTTTGAGGGCAATTCCGGGTTTGAACGAGATTGGAAAGGCTCTGTTAGGTACACATAAAATGATTTACTATATCATGTTAATTAGTTGCTCTCCGTATATTACGTGTATTAATATTAATTTATTAATTCAAGTATCATGCAAGCATGGGTGATCATTTGTAAGATTGCTTGTCCATTAATATTACACACTCAGGGTACAATGTTTTAGATGTGTTATGTTCTAATCACAGTTCAATGGCAACACACAAACACGCACGGGAAGTAAAGAAAACACATAATTACATGGTTGGGCAGATCAGTTAGATTTGCTTAGTCCACGAGAATTATTTTATCGATTTTGATACAATACATCAGGATTGTTTATATAGAGCCAAATTGGGATAAATCCTAATCAAACATAGTTGATGTGGGTGCCCTTGGACTCTCAACAATTGTCAGACGTCACCTCTCTACAATTTTCTGGTTTTATTAGTAAACGACTTAAAATTTCTTGCTTTCACCTCACATTTCATTCAAAATTCAAATATATTTGGTTTAATTGGGAAAGTAACAAATCCAAAGAAGAACTTGCTGTGTATAGATGCCTTTTATAGGTTGCGGCGAATTTATGATGATAGTCTTATATTTTTCCTTGCTTTAGTTATAGGGATCTTATACTCTTATAGTTCTTCACCTTTATATCATGACATTTAAACTCGGTTTGTTTATATAAAACTACTTAAACTCAACTTCATGGTTATGCTCAAGGAGTAGAAGCTGTAAGGGTCGTCTTTATATTCAGCAAGCAGCTTTCTTAGCCTATAAATAATTTACTTGCAAGGATGTCTTATTATCTGTAGGCAATTTATGTTGGATTTTAATATATCTTATTATATGTAACTAATGTGACATGTTTCTTTATATCATTCTCATTGTCCCATTAATTGCAGGGACCATTGCAGAACAGGTCATGGTGCTTGAAAATATCGGAACCTCTGTCCTTGTATCTGAAAATCAGGCGAGTTTACTTCAATCATACAGTCTCCTTTGAACCACTTAGTAGTATATAATTACAGATAATCCCGCTTATTTAGACTTCTACTTCCTCTATGAACTAGTATATGCTACTCCTATCTTTGTTTGTTGGTCCTATATTTGGGTAAATTAATAAGGAATTTAACACCCACTAATGACGTTCAGTTTCATGATTCCTCACATGATGATTTACAATTTTCTTAATGGATTAAATTTGGTTTTCATTCAGCTTTCAGAACTTCATCAGTTAATGGTTCAGTCAGCAGAAACACTGAAAATTGAAGCTCCTGACCTGTATGTGCGTCAAAGTCCGGTACCTAATGCATATACTCTAGCCATCAATGGTAAGAAGCCATTTGTTGTTGTTCACACAAGCCTTATTGAGCTTCTTTCAAGAAAGGAATTACAGGTGATTTCTGTTATTTTTCGTCACATATGTTTTGCTTCATAGTCATCATCAGTATAAAAATACTTCATTAGTGGTTTTAGAGATAGATTGAATGCTACTAATAGAACATGTTAACATATATGGACAGGCTGTTTTGGCTCATGAGCTAGGACACCTTAAATGTGATCATGGTGTATGGTTGACAGTTGCAAATATTCTTACCATCGGAGCCTACACTATACCTGGTAAGTACCAATTATACTGTGAAAACCCGAACACAATTGCTACGGAGCACTATATTTCACAATATTTGATGAGTATCGTAAATTAAGTGCTATTTTAATACAACCTATTTGAGGCAGGACAGAGAAACTGGTAAGTTATGTGTTTATAGTATTTGGATTTTTGCTGCAATATAATGGCGTCCTGATTGTCGGCAAGCCAACCGGAAATAACTATGCATAGAACTCAAGTTGAGGAGTTACTGACATCTTCCATTATTTTGTGAACTTTCGTTGATGTCGGCTGAATATGCATGTGGAAAAATATCTTTCTTGGCATACAATTATGAGGCCTTCATAAAGAGCATTGCTATTTTTGTCAGGGCAAGAATTAAAAACTTTAAGAATCATGTTTATAACATTGAAATGCCTATCTCAGATAATGAACAATTAAAGGAAATCCCTAGTAAATCAGAGCAAGAAGTTGAAAATGCAGCCCTAAATGATGATTTTAGGTCTGATAGGAAGCCAAATTGGTCCATACATCTCTAGTTGGTTTTAAACTTTAGTTATTTTGAAGTTAACGTGTTTCCCACAGGCTATTCTCTTTTCTGCTCTTTCATATATGAATAGCCCAACATTTGTTATGTTCCTCATCAACAATCCCCCTACGATAGTAGCAGCTATAACTTCGCAATAACCAAATATGTTCAGGTATCGGAGGTATGATAGCTCAGAATTTAGAAGAACAACTATTTCGCTGGCTCCGAGCTGCAGAGCTTACCTGTGATCGGGCTGCCCTTCTTGTTGTTCAAGATCCCAAGGTATACAATATGCAAGTTTTTCCTTTCAACCTTGTTGGTTTAATTTTCTTTTGTGTAATTATTTTTTCATGCTCCTACAAGAGGTGGTCATTTCTGTTTTAATGAAACTTGCTGGAGGATGCCCATCTTTAGCTGATCAATTGAATGTGGATGCTTTTCTAGAACAAGCCAGATCTTATGACAGAGCATCTGCAAGCCCAGTAGGATGGTACATAAGGTAAATCAGATCTTAAAGAGAGTATCAATTCCTCATTGCAACATGCATTTACTTAATAGAGGTGGTAAAATGAGTGGGTTGAATAAACGGCTCAGGTCAAAACATATTTTTTGTGGGTACGGGTTACAATGGACTGGGTTGGGTTAACCTGAAGCACTCTTATAATTTTTTTGAATATAATTACGTAGGAGGTTCTATACATTTAAAATATACACTTAGGCAACTTTCAATTTGTTTGACTTGTTCCCTTTTTAAGTTATTCGTTTCATTTGACCCGTTAAAGATATAACAGAATCCATTCATAATTAAATGTGTTAAAATTTCTATATCTAATCCCTGATCTCTTTCTCTCTAGAAATGCACAAACGAGACAACTTTCACATCCCCTTCCTGTACTAAGAGCTCGTGAGATTGATGAGTGGTCAAGAAGTCCAGATTATAAATCTCTTATGAAACGTGCAGTTAGTACAACCCCTTTGCAAGAAGTTTAGCAGATTGGGGAAAGATCAAATCTTATCAGTTACGTGTGAGGTAAAATCTCACTCTCAAGTCTCAATTACTACAATTTAACTTCAAGAATCAAGATTAAGAGAGTTTCTGAAGTATGTGTTCTGCTCGTGTTATTATGACAGTTTGATAAGCTATGGATTCTTGCTATGCTGGCATTGATTGGATAAGCGTTCATCTGCTACTAATCTAGCGACTACACTGGTTCTTTTGAAGACAAATGCCACCACCTCATAAGGCTATACACACTCAAATATACAAGACCGTATATAGATCTGTACAAATTCAAGTATCATATTTTAAAAACACGGTAGCTAGTGGCTTATACTCCTTATAAAGTCTGGATATGTAATTTAAAGATCAGCTTTTCGATTATTTGGTCCAGTATTCAATGTCAATTATCCAATTACTTTCTATATGAAGTTAAAATCATCTTACTGAACTATTGAGGTCTAACTTTGTCATGGACACTAAACACATTTGTCATGCAATCAACCTAGTTTTTCATGATTGATCAAAATGTGTCATTTCATTGTATTAACCCCCCCTCTTTCTCGCCTCGTAAGTGATGGAACAGAAGCATATAAGCACTTAACATCACAGTCATTACCCTCATGCGAGTTCCTAGCTAAACTTGAAAGAGCATGGGGTTGAAATTTTAATATTAAATTCTAGATAACTTAAGTTCGATTTCTAAACTAGTGCATGTTTGACGGATCTGGATTCATGGAATACAACAGAAAGAATAACAAACCCGGAAATTTTTTTTAAAAAAAAATCAAAAGACTTTGAAACGAAAATCCTAGAGAAAATTTCGACCAGGCCAAACCACCAAAGATTTATATATACCCGTACGGTATGGTATTGACCTCATCCTCATCCGATTTGACTTAAAAAAAAAATAAAAATCAAAAGCCTTTGGAAGCTCAACGTTTAGTGTGACTTGTTTGCAGGCCCAGTAACGTCATGAAATTTTACTTTAAAGTTGATATACATTTCTCAAGTTTCCGATTATCCTATGAGTAAGTCAATTAAGTTACTAGTTTCTGGACTTGTAAGTTAACCTTTCAAGTCTTCAAGAGTTGATTGTATGTATTCTATCTAATATTCTATTATTATTATTATTATTGACATTATTAATTTATTATATAGACATGTGTCTCTAAATGATCATCA
This sequence comes from Asclepias incarnata, assembly GCA_025447715.1. Lineage (NCBI taxonomy): Eukaryota > Viridiplantae > Streptophyta > Magnoliopsida > Gentianales > Apocynaceae > Asclepias > Asclepias incarnata. The sequence goes on along the minus strand of JAOEHQ010048018.1, from coordinate 3,009 downwards.
TAGATGTGAAGTTTTATTTTAATTTTTTCAACTTTGGTGCCTATAGATGGCTTTGGGTCAACCTATTATATTATATATTATTATGCGTCTCTAAATCATCATTTATGTGAACATTTTTCCAAACTTCGACGCGTTTGGACCAATGAAACTATGTTATGTGAAGAGTATGGTTATCGATATGTCAATTTTTGTCATGATCATACTCAATCAAAGCTTTACACGTCCTCATGTATTGCATGCTCATAAAATATTAAATAGTTGAGGGTGATTATGCCGATTCATGCCAAAATTAAAATATACATTTAACTAAAAACTTTAATGTAGGCCACATCCCTTACAAATTACAAAAGAAAAACAGTCATATGAACATCCCAACAAGCCCCAACGTCTCTTTCAATCGGCATGAAGATGCCGATATTGTATGCCGATGCCGCATGCCAAAAGATGCTGATGTGTAGGGGGCAAGGATGTCGTATGCCGATGTGTGCCGATACCCCACACCGATTGTTACATGCCGACCACACCCTTCATCCTTGTGGACTGATTTTTTGATATCTAAACCTTTTTGCGAGTTACTATACTGGCAATAGATATGTCTAAATTAAAAACAATAACCCATCGTCTCTTGATATCTGGTGCACCCCGTTTCGTACATTCTGAATTCGATTACGTCAACATAACATCTTTGAAAATTCTACATCTTTGTTTGAATTGGCGGTATATATATTGATTATATATGATAATAGTTGAACCATGAAAGGTTCATTATATATGGGTCCTTCTATTTCCAGCTCATTTTTACTATTTTCACCTCTTAATGTACAATAACTTATCCACAACGTATAACTATTTATTGCACAGTGAAAGGATGCAATTGGGAATAAAGAGGTGAAAATAGATACCCTCGTGTATATATATATATATATATATATATATATATAAAAGAGTTAGCACCACTAATTAAAGATTTAAGTAGCAATGCCGCTGCTGAAGTCAACATCGACACAACACAAAAACATATATGGTTACAATTATCAATAAACAAATACTGATAAAGTTGTTAAAGAAAGAAACATACAAGTTTTCAGACCACACAAATAATTAGAAAGTGTTGTCAACTTTCTAAAAGGAAGTCCATAAACAACACTGTACAGATCCTATAACAAGTTGTACAAGCAGATCATACACAATTACAGTATATTAATCTTGTATCATCATCGGTTATTTCTTTCAAATTCACGTCAAACTTGCACCACTAACACAATTGGGCAGTCAAAATATGTTTTTTACACCATCAATTTTCCATATAAAAGCAGAGTGATGTAACTAACCCTTTTACATGGTTTATTTCGGACAGATCTTAACTTGTTACAATGCTCTCATATAGGATAATGCAACATTCCAATATATCCCTATTTATATTATGTGCGATGATAAACTCACATGAGTTTTTATGCATCTACAACAATTGTTGCATCATATAATTGTACTGTACAACTGTATGATGCAGCCATTGTTGTAGATGGATAAAAACTCATGTGAGTTTATCACTACCCTTATATTATTCGAACATAATTCCTTTTTGTCCAACATACTGCAACAATTAGATAGTATCAGAGACCCACTTAGACAGTTACTTATCTTTGACTTTTTATTTATATGAGAGCAGAACAAGGTTTGCAGCGGAGTGGAATGAAATTCATGTCTTACTTGCAATTGCAACACAAATGAAATAATAATAATAATAATAATAATATTTTAATGGAAACAACCATTCAATGAACAACCCGGTCGTATCCACAAACTTGGTTTGCAACCCAACTTTACCATTATGTTAATTCTTGAGTTTTTTTTTTGAAAAGAAAAAAAAAGAAAACTAAGGGATGTTATAATTTTTTGACTTCTTAAGTTTTTTTAAATGAAGTAGTGACGGAACTAGAATAGTGTTTTTGGAGGGGCCAAAATCAATTGATCTCTAAAGCATATTGTGTATGTATGTACGTATATATATAGACATAAAAACTCAACTCCAAATCGAACCAAGGTAAAACCCTTTACCTAAAAAAAAAACTCGACCCCTGTTTTAAGCAACATGTTTAAAGCTTTGTTTCTACCTGTGAGTAATTTACCAACGTATCTTTTCACTCATAAATATAAACACAAGGCTATAAGATTTTGAAGCAAAAATTGGTGTATATAGTGGACAAGTATCATTAAAGAAAATGGGACTTCAAGTGTGCAGGGGCATAAACAGTAAAATTAAAGAAATTAAAGGTTGCAGTTATAAATAAAAAAACAAGATAATATATGCATGCCATAGGATTAGAAGCCATGCCACTTTCTTTTGTTCAAACTTCAAAAAACAAGAACAAAACCACTTAAACCAACGTGTGTTATATTAAAACCACGATAATAGATTTATATATTGATACATGCTTGGACTTTTGGGGGAGGGGGCAAGACCCCTCCGTGCCCCTATAAAGATCCGTATGTGAAAGGAAGTAAAGCGAAATGAAATAAAATGAATGGAAGACTTTAAAGATTTTAGTTTAAAAATCAATCATCTCATTTTTGAGATGATTTGGAAAGGAAGTAAAACCCTATTATTTTCAATCACTTATCTTTTTTTCTTTTTTAATAACGAACTCAACAATAGAGCATGCATTATAATAATATATATTAAAATATAGTAAATATCATTTTATATAACATTAGGTAATATACTAATATTGTTATTAAAAAGATTTCTATAACAAATTTTATTAAAAAAAAATCTAATAAAGTTTTATTTATCTAACAGATAAACTTATTAGTTTGTAAAAATAATTATTTTAATCATTTTTTAAATAAAAAATAAATATAATCATATTTATTTTATACAATATTAATTTAAGTTGGGTTTTGACTCATTGTGAAAGATTGGAAGAAATAGTGCTGGGGGGGGGGGGGGGGGGGGGGGGGGGGGGGGGGGGGGGGGGGGGGGGGGGGGGGGGGGGGGGGGGGGGGGGG
>JAOEHQ010048017.1:0-10457 GCA_025447715.1 Asclepias incarnata | reverse complement strand
GCTGGCCACCATCACCTTTTGATGCATGTACTGAATGAAGTTTACGAATTTCATATACACTATAACTTAAATTTTTTTAAAAATTATTCATCACCGCGCATTGCGCGGGTACATTCCTAGTTATTATCTATGCTCCTTTAAAAAGGAGATGAATAATGTCTTAAAATTCAAAATTTTTAACATTTCCATATTTATATTGTATTTACTGTAATTAATCATTTCTACCTTTAAAAATTTACCAATAAATAACAAACGCAATATATATACGTGTGTTTTAGACAATTCAAAGTCGGAATTAGTTGTCGGCAAAACACCTCTTATGGGGTGAATTAACTTAGAATTTATAAATATTATAAAATTTAAAAAGTAATCTATCGCCACACATTGTGCGGATACGATTCATAGTTCATGATAAAAGTAATTTGTAGACACTACAACAAAACAGGGTTTTGGGGACGACAATAGTCGTCGCCAATACCCTAGAAGTCGCGCTAACCACCTTCGGGGACGACTATTGGCGACGACGGTGGTGGTCTCCAAAGCTTCGTCTCCTATGCTTTTTGGCGACGAGTTTGTCGACGCCGTAAATGTGGGCCCCACAATAATAAGAAAAAAGGAAAAGAAAATACGAAAAGCATTCGGCGACGACAATGTCGTCCCCAATTATTTTTTTTTATAACATTATTTATTTTTTTTCGAATTAAAATTTTTTTTAAAAAATAAAAATAGCGACGACATTGTCGTCGCCGAAGCTTTTTTCGTATATAATATTGTAATTATTTTTTAATTAAAAAATAAAATCGAACAACATTCGTCACCAAAGTCGTGGCGAAACAAGACGGGAACTTTTTCGACTACGCGGGAAAACAAAAAAATTAAAATTAAAATTAAAAAGCTTTTTGGCGACGACGCCAAAGTCGTGGCTAAAATAAAGGTGGGATCTTTTTCGACTAAGCGGGTAAATGATAAAATTAAAATTAAAATAAAAATGTTTTGGCGACGACGGAGTCGTTGCCGTATATTTTTAATTTTTGCTCTCCAAATTTAAATCGAAAAGAAAATGTTAAGAGAATGGCGACGACATATCGTCGCCAATATTTTTTTGACTTTTTTAAGTCAAAGTCTTGTTCCTTTTGTCGTTTAGTGGCTTTTGGCTACCAAATTTATGTCATCGCCGAAACCTTTGGTCGTCAAAAGTGATATTTGTTGTAGTGAGATGAGTATTAAATGCAATTTCAGTTAATTATTTAAAAAAATAACTTGTCCATAAACTAAAGGTTAACATGTGGGCGGAGGCACAAGTTTGCAAAATGCAAACTAAATTTAGATATAGAAGAATGATCGTCTTTTTGGTTACTTTTATTATGTCTGGCTCTATATATTGAGTGGGTCATGACAATTCTTTAAGTGGAAAAACCATATGATATGATATGAAAATGAAAATAATTGTATTTGAATATATATATTAATTATATACCTTCCATCTTGGAGATGTGTCTTTGGACCTTCCTTGCACAACCATTGCAATGCATGGACACCCTTAGCACCACCATCTACACAACGTATGTACATACATGTTTCAAAAATCAGCAAAATAAATAAAAACGTACAACCATGCATTCTATTCTATATCGCAAGTTCCATATATATATAATACTCGTAAGATAGATAAACACAAACAAACTCATAAAATATTTTTTGTGAAACACACATATTATTTGTCAATTAAGTGAGAGTGAGACGTACTAGAGAACCACGAATAATTAATAATGTTAGTGTTGATGAGTTACCTCCTCGAATACAATATATATATTTTCATTCTTAATTTGTCTTAATTCTTCATTTTGTGAAGCTTCTTTGTTATTCAATTTATATATAGGAAATGAGAACAACAAAAAAATTCACAATGATCGGGCTCATTTAGTAACGCTCTTCAAAGAACGTCAGTAAGTCGAGATCGATACTTGACAAGTGCTCTAGAAAGAGGTTTTCATTCGTACACATGTATAAGTCCTACATGTTAAGTGTAACAAAGATATGTTTTTGATCAATTACGTACGGATCGAATTCAAGAAGTTAGTTACCTTTGGCTTTAGAAAGAAGGCAAGTGTTTGAGGTTTATCTGATGCATCTTTAGATTGATCGACAAGTGGTTCTCTATCAAACTCATAATCATCTTGGATTTCAAAATTGTTAATGCAACAAAGACAAGAACTTGCACCACCATTTGATAGACAAATACTGTCCAAAATCCTACCAATGCTCATCATCTTCTTGCCCATTTTTTTAAACAAACAAACAAACAAAAAGACACTATTTAAGGTGAATCTATATATATATATATAAAGGGATTGACCCAAGAAAGTGTGGGGAGAAAACGGGTCAAGACCCAAGTTTCAAGGTGAGATCAAGTATGTGTGTGTTTAGGAGCACAATGTTTGAATAAGGGTGTTTGCTTTTATAGTTATAAAAAATTTACATGTAGATTTTTATATCATGTGATGTGGTACAAAAGACAAGTAAGAGAGCATCTAGTTTCATGTGGTTTTATAATTGAACTAGGAATTTATATATAGTCTTGCATATCTCACATGACCAACTTGTAAACAATACCAAAGAGACCAACTTGTAAACAATACCAAAGAGACAAGTCCCACAGCCTAGCTTCATAAAAATACGTGTGATGATGATAGATAGGATAGATAAGGATGTTGAGTATTTTAAAACAAAATTTAAGTCACATACTTTGCTTAATTAAACTTAGTTTGATGTTTTAACTTATTATAACAGATCGAATCCTTAGATTATCTCTCATTTGTATTGTGAAAATTGCAAAGTTTACTTCTTTTTACATGTCGAGTGAAAACTGCTTATATGATATTTGAAAATTAAAAGTTTATCTTAAACAACTTTTAACTTCTATAGATTTGAAAAAAATCCTTCATTCTCATAAAAATGGCAAAGTTTTTCTTAGACTAATGGGAGTGGGGGAAGCCTGAAGAATATCAAGTTGAAGGTTTAATATGTAATTATCGGATAGTCATAGGGTTAAATGTGTAACTTATGGTAATAAGTTTGTTAAGTTTGTTAAGTACTGTTAGAATTAGTTAATAGCAGTTAGCAGCTTTGTATCTTGTATAAATATTGATGTACAGCTTTCATTTCATTTTAATCAAAATTGTGATAATTTTCACATTTCTCTCTGCGTTCATAATTGGGAGGGTAAATTAAGCCTACTTGTTACTGTAGATTCATTGATATGTCTCTAGCAAGAACGTTGGCAAAGGAGAGGGCAATTAGCCTATTCAATTCTACATATTACTATCATGTATTTATCATAGTTTTTTGTCTTCTGATTCTACCCTTTATCATTTATCATAGTTTTTTTTTTCCTTCCAATTTTGCCCTTCATGTTGGGGTCTTTTTGGGCCATTGACCCATTGTGTGGCCGTTGCATACTGTTCCTTAATGCTAATTATGTTTTCTATGGAAAAAAAACTTTAAAACCGGGGCTTGTCGACTTGTCGTCGCCATTTTCCTTTCGCGCTGTAGGACCATTTCTGCCATTTCCATTTATCATTGTAGGCCTTAGGAAGATCAAGTCGGATCTTTTGGAGATTTTGTTGTTAATATGATAATGAAAAGGGAGGTGATATTTGTACCACTATTTCGATGGATATACTACAATGTATAAGTTTTACAGCCGACTGTACAAGCCAATAATGTACAGTTGTGGAACATCTATCAAAAGAAATGATATTAATATCACTTCCCTAATGAAAAGAAGCATTAGGCCGCTGCCAGCATTGCCCGTCATCGCCCCACACCCCCTCGTCAAGGATGGCAACGCCCTCGTAATGACGCGCGTCATGCAAATCTCGTCGTGTAGACGACATTGAATGACATGAGAGAGAAGTTTGGCCGGAGACATTGGCGGACCCAATGTAGAATGAGGATGATATGTGTTTCCATGTTTTGTTTTTATTGGCCTCTCATGTCAAAAACTTTTGGATCCACCACTGGGTGGGGACATGGGGGTTTGTCAATTAATCAAAAAAGAAAAGATGTGTTTTTTTATAAAAAGAAATAATAAATATTTGAGGAAAGAGAAAGAAAAATGTCAAGGTTGATAGTAGGTGTTTTTGGGTTATTCTTAATGGAAAAAAAAAAGTTGATGTGACGATAATGTGACAGTGAAAAAAAAGAAGAAGAAATGTGTCATGGTTGGAAATGTCTTAGACTACCCGCATTATTGACCCAATCAACCTAATTTTTAATAATAAACCACGAGTAATTTCTTTCTCTTCAATCTATTCAATCCGATCAAACTTAAATTTTCATCCATATTTACAACCCAATCTAAACCAATTTTTATTATATTAATATCACTTATAACTTTACCATATTAAAAAAAGACTTTTTATTTTGAAATAAAAAAATAAATTTACAACAAAAACAACAAATTTATATAAAAAAATTGCATTTTTTTTTTGAAATAGATCCGTTTTTAATAAAAATTTATGTCAAAATGTCGATAAAAGGGGGTAAAAAATATTTTATGTTTATACTTTTATGAAAAGTTATAAAATGTAAGATATTAAAAAAATAATAATAATAAAATTAATAACTAATTATATACATTAAAAAAATATAAAAATGACACCAATGAAACTTACACCATTTCGATACATACATTATAGATGTCTTGACTAGCCATTTCTCATGATTAAACTGTCCAATCTTGTGCTTTCCGCAAAATCATTGATAATTATAAAAAAATATAATTAAATTTTGACAAGAATGAAGTAGAAAATTATAAAAATAATGTTATTAATTTATCCCGTTCAAAATAAATTTAACGTTGATTCAATAATTTCGGGACAGATTTAAAAAAATATATAAAAAAAAGTATCAGAAGATATTTTGATTCTTTTTTCTAGAATATAAAATTGTTTTGAAGATAAACAATTAGCTTCGTTTATATGTGAAACATGCGAAACATTCATTTTTGTGAAACATGTGAATCTTTTTTTTTAATATAGGCCGGTTATTATAATATAGGTTTTCCGTCTTTGGTGACGAAAAGTTTCGATTCGAATAATCGGATCCATCGTGTCACTGATCAGGATAATAATAATAGTTTCAAAAATTTTACATACACCCCCTTCATTTACAATACATATAGATTCTGGTTAAAATAAAATAAATATTAAAGCAAAACAAATAAAATAAATTTTTTTTTAACTGAAAATTGTTATGCATAAAAATTCTTTATGCATCAGTGTATATACTTGTGCTCTATAAACTTTCGTGCATCAGTTTTATCATGATACAATGATAAATATATTATATATATGAGGATGGAGAGTATGAGGCTGTCATGTACCTAGCTTAGGTATAGAACCCCCTCACATCTTAGTTTTTTAATCCATAAAATTCATGGGGCCCAGGTCATTTATTTATTATATAATAAATATTAAAAAATTGATATGTGAGGGGGTTCTATATCTAGCTTGAGTACATGACAACCACACCTTCACTTTTCCCTATATATATATATATATATATATACCAATAAACTAAAACAGATTTGATATTTTCTTTGATCGACATGTGGCACTTTATTTAGGTGACATGTGTCTTTAAATTTATATATTTAAAATCCTATTTTTTAGATACCATAAATAATTAAATTTTTAGTTAATTAATATATAAATATAAATACCTTATATAACTAAAACTCTTATATTAAAAATCTTATTATATTTATTGTTAGCATAAATATAGATTTCCATCATTATTCTTAATTTCGATGGTAATTTATAATTTACGTTTGTTATCTATCTAGCAATATGTAAAACAGGATTGAATATATATTACATAAAGATTTGTCTAGGATTTATTATATTTATACAACGAGACCATAAATGAAAGTTTGTTTATGATATATCCTAAATCCTAAATATATACAAATTACGTTCCAAGTAGTGTTCTAATTGGACATAACTAAACTTAATCTATAGCAATTTATGAATATAATTGGACATAACTTATTTATTTTAATAATAAATTAATAAATAAATAATAGTAACAAAATACTTATGTTTCTGACTTATAATTTTATATTATTGATTATTATTCATCTATTAACTTAACTAAACGTACTTGGAAATTTTAAAACTACACAAACAATTATCATGACTTTAAATTACGTAATACCATTATTAAAATCAAAAATAATATTATTACTTGACTAATACTTTTATGATACACATCTCTCACTGTTACATTACCTTAGAGATACCAAATAAATATGATAGAACATGTTCAAGTTTTTTACTTTGTACAAAACTAATTAATCGTACATTGTATATAGTCAATCCGTACATCGTACATGTATTAAGACCAGTATATATATATATATATATAAGCAAAAGTAAATATAAGTTTGTCTCATACTTAACATTAGGTATGAAATTTCTCACATACTAATATTTTAATATTTTTTATATAATAAATAATTGATTTGGGCCTCATGTTTTTTAATGATTAAAAACAAGGTTCCATACCTAAGCTTAGGTACCTAAGATTAATAATAAATTAATATATATATATATATATATATAAAAGGGTAAATGGCCAGGAACCCCTCAGTCCTGTGTGCCACAATGGATACCAAGCCCCCCACCCAGCAAGAGGGAACCTGCCTGTAAAGCACTTTAACCAAATACCCACTAGCCAATTTAGGCATTCAATCCCCCTTATGGAGAATCGAACCCTCGCCAACATGGTTTGACCGGAGGCAAATTGTAGTGGGCCCGACATCATTAGTGGCTGGTACCGTTGGGCTATCAACCCTTTGGTACATGACAGCCACATATTATATATATATATATATGAGGAATGGGAATATGTGGCTGTCATGTACCTAAGGTTAGGTATAGAACCTCTCACATTTTTGTTTTTTAATCTATAAAATTCATGGGGCCCAGTTATTTATTTATTATACAAAAAATATTAAAATATTGGTATGTGAGGAGTTCTATACTCAAGCTTAGGTACATTACAGCCACATATTCCTTTATATATATATATATATATATATATATATAATGGCAGAATATATTATTAAATTAAATCATCTAGCAAGATGCTAAATAACAAAGTACAAAAATTATAGAATTACAACAAGGAATATAAATGAGACTTTTAAATCTTTCCGAAGTTTTAACTGTTCAAATTGTAAAATGGATGTAAAAACTCATGTCAATTACGAAACGAACATGAGAAAAAAACTCATCAACGGAGGCCACGCCACTGGTGTTCACTCCGTGATGTTTTTGGTACAGTACGTCCCAAACAAACCCGAGGAAATCATACACAATATACACTCGATAATCATAAAAATCTCCACGCTGCCATGAGCCCCCACCAATCATGTGAATGAGAGTCCAAATTTGATAGCAATAACTTGGAGCGAAACACCTGCAAGGATTTAAAACAGAAAGTAACAAGGATACATTATGCATCGTCCCAGCAAATGTGTTTTTTCTTCTGTCCTCTTTTTGTGAGGTTAGAAGACTGTCTCGTTTATAAGCCTCCAAATGTCCCACCAGGTAGCAAAAATTAATGATTATGTCAATAATAACCTTCTTGGTTGAATTCATTGGGAAGTGATCAATGGCATCCAGGAACTCAAGTGGAGAAAGATGATAAGGCATGGGGGATGTCAAGCCATTTTCATAACGAAGACCAAACCTTTTTTGCTATATTAGGCCATCTCCAATGGCCTAAGCAAAATGCCCCAACATACCGGCCACCTCAGCAAACTGTTCCAGCATACTGAACCAACAAACTGAACTTATTTTGCCTCCAACCCAGCATCTGGGCAACAAACTGGAGTGGCAAACTGATGAGCATACTGAAGCTCCAATGGTGACATACTGAAACTTCAGTATGCATGTGGGCATACCACCATTGGAGATGGCCTAATAGTATGCAACAAATACATTTAATTAGGAAAACAGTCCACTTGTTTTTCCCAGCTCTTATTTTTAATATGGGTTTGTTTTACTGTGATTATGTAACTTTGAGTTTTTTACCTTTATAAATAATAATCCACAGTTAAGAAATTTCATTTAGGTCTACATTTTATATATTTGACAAGTAAAAAATTTTGGATTTTATTAATGAATATAAATATTTTAGAGTACCCTAATAATAAAAGGTCCTCATAAGTCAGGCCCCCTCAAATTCGATGGTTCTAAGGCCGGTTCCTATCAAGTTCATCGTATGGCTCATCATGCTCGTCGTATGAAGTTATAAACATATATGGTACTAATGTGACATATGAAAAAAAAAAAAATAAATAGAAAAGACAAATTAATATTATTAGTCCCTCTTATGTTTGTAAAAAAATATTTGTAAATTGAATATAAATGTTTCATTTTTTGAACAATATATATCAGGCCTTCTTTTCACACAAAAAATATACACATCTTTAATTTTAATTATTATAAATAAAGTTACCAATTCAACATAAATCAAGTCAATTATAAAACAGTAAACATATATTAAATACAAAAAAAGAGAACAAGCATTTCCATCGTCTCTCTCAGCAAATATACATATATACATACATAATATATATATATAGCTTAGAACCTGCAAAACAGAAGGGAAAAAAAAATAAAAAAAATATCCGTTGCTAATATATGGGCCCCCTTTCACATTCATCTCCCTCTCTTTCCTCGGCATCCACCACCGCATCCCATCATCACCGCCGAACACCGCATACCTTGCGGCGGTGTTACCGTCTCACCGCCTCCTTCACTTCACCGCCCCACTCCCTCCCCCTTATAAAACAGTAATGTAACATTTCGTATTTTCAATGTACGTATATTCGTATAACACTGTTTGACTATACGTTTATTTTAAATTATTTTAATTAAACGTACTACCGTATCGAAACGTGTAACCGACTTTCAAATTTATTTTATAAATTTGGAACATAATATTGAAAACACTAAACAATTTACATTTAGTAACTAACGGAATGCCAAACCAACGTTGAAATCTATATTTATTTAAGTCCCAAGTTAAAAGGATTTAATAAAATATTCACCTTTAATGAAATGATATTTCATTAACTTTTCAGATTTTTAAAACGTCACCAAATCCTAAGGTATTATGTCAAATGCCTTAAAAGGATTACACTTAAAATTTGGTAATTTATCGTGACTATTTAGATTAAATCACGGACTAACATCTAGACGAATGATACTATTAATTATACAAAATATCTATTTTTGTCAACCCTAAACCGCGGTTAAAGAATAGCGTAACACTCTATTACGCTATTGATATTCAAATACAACATCATTATGTCTTTGACTTTAACAACTAAAATTATCTACGTATATATATACCTTATCTATCTATCACGCGGGACACAGACACACAACCACATTCCCCTAACACGCTATACATACATTTTCTCTCAAATATCTTGGGCTATTACGCGGTCAAGTGGTTGCAGATAATTTTCAATCACACACTGCAAACTATCAATTAAGGTATAATATTGTGTCTGAGTATTCTATATTCCAAACCGCGTAAAAGCTTTTGGAGCAAAAACCGTATAACATTTTGGTCCTATTACGCGGTCATGCAAAAAGATCCTAAATAAAATGCTATTACGCTATTGAAGTAAATTTGTCCAAAATTCTAGTTGATGTCAACATGGCTAAACCGCGTGATATCTCCACAACCGACCAAAACTAATACGTGTTATGTTTTCAAGCTATGTCTATGTGTGTGTGTGTCATCAATAGCCGACCAACATATATATATATTTGTGAGTTGTGTACAATTCCGTTATAATGCTATAGCAAGAAACGTGGACAATTAAGATTTAATTAAAACACTATCAAGTGCATTTTATTTAAACAAAAACGTGATTTAAGGCCTTTTTGTACTATAAAACGCTATCACCGAGATTGGGCTCAAGAAGTGCATGTCTCATTGAGATGGATTGCCAAGATTGTTTGTATATTTTGTTAAAACGCGGGTTATGTATTGTTTTGGTCAATAGCGTAATAGTCGACCGCGTAATAGATAATCGCGTGATAGCCAACCGCGTGTTATGTGTCGACTGCGTAATAGTCAAATTAAAGTTAAGACCAGATGTGACAAACATTTAATTACCAAATGATGTAATTATCTAAATGGCATTCCTAGGTTACTAACGAACAACTAAAACTTAATCGTGTTTCGACTCCGTCTTTGATCATAGGTTACTTCGATAAGCGTCTATTCAGCAAGATTACTGTCGTGCTAACTTCCGGTGCCTTCGCACTTGCGTAATATCTTGTTGTTTAATCAACAATCACTGTGAGTTCACTGCCCCCTTTCTGTTTTGAACTGATTTTGATCGGGGCTGGAAAGCATGAAAATTG
>JAOEHQ010048016.1:0-10458 GCA_025447715.1 Asclepias incarnata | reverse complement strand
ATCGAGGGGTTTAAATTGGGGGCGAGGGGGCTCTCTAGCGCGGATCCGGTTAAGACAACGTATGCTAGACCTCCCGACATTCGCGAGTAATCCACACCTTTAAAAAAAAAAAAAGAGAAAATTTTATTTTTGGTTTAGTGATATGTTGTCCTTTGATATATGTTTAAACATTGTTTTATCATTTCAGTCGTTGGCATTGAAGATAACTAAATAAAAGCATCTGAATACCATTCAATTTAACTTTAAAGTTAAAATCGGCAAATGTGTTTGGCTCGTCAAATAAATAAACGTATTACTTTTTGTTAGCAGGATTGGTTTAAAGTTCATTATTCATTAAGACAAAAGTAAAATATCAGTTTTATGTAACACATAAGGGAATACATTATTGAAGTGTTGCTTAAAGTACATTTTTATTCTATATACTTATTCTCTTTTGGCTAGCACATATTAGGTAATTAAGGTTCTCTACATGTTCCAAATAAGAAAACCTTTACAATAAAATGTTCAATGGATTTATACCCTGAAAACAAGGAATCGCCTATAAAATTTTGTCAAATTATACATTTAGTAGTGATGGTGTCCAACCACTTTGCAGTTAGACTTTCAATGAACCGAACCAACAGAAATAAGATCTTGTTCATGTTCGTTCATTTAGCTTAACGAACTGTTCATGAACGAATTAACGAACAAAATATTGTGTTCATGTTCGTTCATTAAGAATAATGGTTCGTTAATGTTCGTTCGATTGTATTCACAAACGAATGCAAATGAACGAAGACAAACGAACAAATAAAGCATTAAGATTCAAATTCTAACTTTACATTAATTTTCTTGAAAATTGTTACATGAAATGCTTAATCGTGATTTTAACATTAACGAATCAACTCTTCAAAACGCATGCTTAAACAACAAAGCCTAATGGGAGGCAGGCGGTCCGTGAAAGGGAAGCCTGATGGGTGAAATGAAAAGTTGCAAAGGCTTGAAAGTTATAAAAATATTTATATTTATTATATATTTTTTTAATATAGATATAGATTTCATTTATAATTACAAATAAAAACTATATATTTATATAAACAATTAAATGAACAATCATAAATGAACGAACGTTTACAAACAAGTTATCAAACGTTCACGAACATAAATGAACAAACGAGGGTTTTGTTCATATGAACACAAACACACTTTTCGCCGAACGGTTTATGAACCGTTCATTGTATGTTCAGTTTATTTATAATCCTACTTTCAAGGTGGCCTAGTGATTATGATCCTGACATTTTTACAAGAAATTTTAGGTTTGAATATCCCTAGTTAATATCTTGAGGATGGTCATGGTTCAAAAACAACCACAAGATACTTCAGTTATGCCTTGTATATCTGAAAAGGACTCGTCCATTCCAAATACCTATCCATTTACTTATTTTGTTACTTTTTTTTTTCCTTTCAAAAAAATAAATAAAATTCAAGCGTAGAAATGTCTTGAATCAAAGATTTATCTGCTTTGTGACTTGAAATGGCAGAGGAGGGGACCCAATACAAATTTGAAATGTTGGAAAGGAAAGCAACAGCAATAACACGGTGGCGTAAAATATAGAATTTTACTTAAACGTACTTTTATAATTCCTCCTTGATATTTTTGAATCTACATATATTGTCCCTTGTGAAAGTCTTGTTGCAACTTCAACCCCGGTATATTTGTGTTAAGCCAGGATTGTAGGTTTAGGAAGCGAACGGTTTAAAATCTAAAGGAATGTTTTATTAGATGACCAATTAACTTTGAACTAAATTAATATATACATAAAAATATTGCTATAAATATACAGTTTTATAGACATTATGGACAGTGGCAGACGTACTAAGTAAAGAAGGTATGCACTTGCATACCCTTCAAAGAAATATACTAATGTTAATTTTTTAGTTTTTAAAAAGTTGTAGAGTAATTTCAGAAAGTGCATAACTCGTTTAAAACCATGGAATACCCTCTGTTAAAAAAACATGACCCATTAGTTGAATAATAGAGAAATATTAATCTTGAGCCCATTATAAAAAATCTTTACCACTCAAAAGATAAAAAAAAGCCCAGTAAAAAGAAAATATCAAGTGATGATTGGAAGAATAACTAAAAATAAACCTAATTAAATTTATTTAACTTGAGCAAAAAATATATTTTTTTTACTTCTTGCATGCTCTAATACAATTTTATAAATCAGTCACTGATTATAGGGTAACCACGGTTACCCTTCCCCTCTATATAGCTCTACCAACCATTGATTGTAGGTACTCTGAAAGTTCATATTCTTTGGTTAAATAAATAGTGCTCACACATTTATTTGTTTTAGAAATACATCTATTGAGTTTACCTATCAAATAATAATACCAAGTAATTAATCCATATCTTTTAATCAAACCACTTGTTTCTGTTCATTTATGATATTGTGATGTACATATGTTGTGCACGGTGCACAAAAGACAGTCGACATAGCTAATAGCTTGCAGTAATATATAATTTTTTTAAAAATATTTTGCATTATCGTTGGTGTTCATTTTAATCTAATTATTGATCAAACATAAAATAATAAGCTCATTTAGATGCAAAACTGAAATAACTAGCTTCAAGCGTTATTCAACATCAAAAGACATTTCAAATAGTTTTTTGTTTGATAGGCATTGCCTTTTTAGTTTCTAGTTGTCCATATGACAAATATAAATGCCAAGAACCACTTTACAACTTGATAACTAATTTATTACAACTGGAAAACTCATTTTTCTAAAGTTCGTTACTCCAAAAAATATTTTACTACATTATTGTTGTTTAATATTTTACATGTTGACTACACTGTTTACAACTATTATTAACTATTTTTAAATTAAAATTTGTATTTGAATGTTTTTTTTGAACGGTCAACAAACACGAAACCTGAACTTCCATCCGGGATAACCCAATGGCCAAAGGCTATCACTATTGTGGGCCGAAACCCACAGCTGACCACTATTCCAGCCGAATAAAAACCCAGACCCACCAAGATGCACCAATTCTAGGAAAAACCTCAAAAAAGCCAAGTCAATGATTAATTATCCGTCTAATGGGTAAAACTTGGATGTCTCACCACTTCGATTGCGAGTCAATGGCGTATTTGAAATTTTAAACATTAAAAGAGAAAATCCTTATGAAATAATAGTAAGACAAATAATATAAACAAGTATAATAACTTATTAACTGTACCCACAATAATTTTTTTTTGCTTGTGGTGAACATGCAACATAAAAGTGAATGTCAAAAATTCAAATCCTGGCCTCATGTTCTTTTAACATACTGTTACGTGATTTCTTTTTCTCATTTTGACTGTAAAATCAGTCAATTGATGATCGCTAACGGGTAAGTTATCTAAAAAAAAAAAAACACAACTACACATTTAAGTTGAGAATGCTAGTAAGAAAAACCAAAAGGATTAAGATTTCTAAATTACAAAAAGAATGGTCATCAACTCATCATACTGAAAATACATGTATTATGGGAATGATTAAGAAGATTAGAACAATCTAAACAGCCCTTCTAATCATGATTAGAAGTATTCGAGTACAGAGAGACAAAAATGACCATGTTTAATCATGGAAACAAAATCAATGATTACTCGAAACCGCGTGGAATCCGCCGAGAATGGAAAGTTGACAGCTCTACCTTTTTTCTTTTTCTTTTTTTTACCCCAAGTTTTACTCATTTTGCAATTTGCACCAAAACCTTCCCCACTAAAGTAAACCCTTGGATGATACAACCACAAATATAAATACTAACAACCTGTCACACTAACACTATAATATGTGCATTACTATCTATATCTATATATCTATATATAGATATAGATATAGATATAGACGCCCATTAGAGATTTGATAGTGATACTTCTCACATTTGTTCTTGCATATTACTGGCTCAAACCTGGTATGTATCTATCTATATCTATATATACTTATTATATTATAGCATCACTAGGGTTTTTAGTTTTTTACTATAAGCTGCCCTGTTTTTGTCCATACTTTATATGGATCTAATCCATATTTTCCTTTGAAATTATAGTGAATATACTATGAGAATGTGGTTATTTTTTCAAGTTTTACTGAGGTTTATCATACCCATATGGTGAAACACATTTTTTGAATACTCGTTAGTCGGTTTTTTTTTTTCCTTCTATAAATGCTGTAAGATACTCTGTTTTTGTTTACATTTTGTGTTACTCTAAAGTTATTAAAAGTTTTAGTTCCCTATTCAGGATATGCAAATATTGATGATACCCAGATTGCAGAAGCAAACTTAAACAACAAAGTTTTAAGCTTTTTGTGTTTGCTAGAACATTTACTTTTTGTTAACATTCTATGTTTTTTAAAAAATATTCAAGTTCTGTTTAAAGAAAAAAGATTCTCATGTTGTTATTTTTTTATATTTAAAAAGAGTAATTCTCTCTTCAAGATTTTCAAAGAATGATGATACCCACATTGCAGTTTAAAGGTAAAATAACAAAGTTTGCATCTTTGCAGGTATCTTGGTTGATTAAAGTGAAATGGGGAAGAAAATGTTGCCCCTTTTGATGATTTTCATTCTGGGTGTATTGAGTTTTTCTGATGTCAAAGCAGAGGATCCTTATAAGTATTATACCTGGACTGTTACATATGGAACTGCTTCTCCTCTTGGTGTCCCTCAACAGGTTTTGACTTTTATATACTTTTAGTGTCTCAATACACACACATACACATATAATTTACCTCCATATACTCTTGCCGGAGGTCTATATGGAAGCAGTCTCTTTACCTCGGGTAGAAGTATGACTGTTTACGTACCACCTCCCCATAGCCTGCCTTTTGCAGGATTGGGTATCGCTGTTGTTGGTTCTGGTTTAGTGAAATTTATTTGTTAATTAATGTTTGGCTTTTTTGGCAGGTGATCTTAATCAATGGTCAGTTTCCTGGTCCTAGGCTTGATGTTGTGACAAATGACAATATAATTCTAAACCTTTTTAATAAACTAGACCAGCCTTTCCTCTTGACATGGTGAGTATTTTTTGTAGCAACCTTCTGCATTTAGTATATTATTTGTTTATGTGCATGTGATATATTAGTAATTTTTTAAGATATGTTAACACTCTACATTAGGGATGTTTTAATAAATTACTAGCCTAAATTACTTCCAAGTATTCCTAGGGTTAATTGTTTTCTTGTAGCAATAGTATACGATCTTTCGCTTAGATGTCATGTACTTGCACCTAAATAAGCATTTTAGATGATGTGGGTCAACCAAAAGCTTAGCCTAAATTTGGATGTTGTTAAATATTATGCGAAAAGTTTAGATCTTGCCAACATGTTTGTAGTTAAGAGTCTTGAACTCTATCATAAGTTCATAGGATTGCTATGAAAATACTAAGCACAAATTCACTTGTAAAACCTGCTATATTTATTCATATCAAGAGTCAATATGAAAATACTACGCGAAATGTGACCCTCAGTTAAGAATTAAAAAGGCAAGGAAATTAGTATAAACAAAGAAATTCTGTCTATGTAACCAATTGGACCAAGTGTAATGCAAGACGTAACTTGACGTTTATAAATGTTGCATTTTTAGGAATGGGATTAAACAAAGAAAGAATTCCTGGCAAGATGGGGTTTTGGGCACAAACTGCCCAATTCCTCCAAACTCCAACTTCACTTACAAGTTTCAACCAAAAGATCAAATTGGTGGCTACACATACTTCCCATCAACAGGAATGCACAAAGCTGTAGGTGGTTTTGGAGCAATCAATGTATATGCTAGACCTCGAATCCCTGTACCCTATGCAATTCCAGCTGGCGATTTCAATTTACTTATCGGT
Source organism: Asclepias incarnata (assembly GCA_025447715.1). Classification (NCBI taxonomy): domain Eukaryota; kingdom Viridiplantae; phylum Streptophyta; class Magnoliopsida; order Gentianales; family Apocynaceae; genus Asclepias; species Asclepias incarnata. Next base: position 4,600 of record JAOEHQ010048016.1, on the reverse strand, counting down.
GACTGGTACAAGGCCAACCATAAGGTGAGGATCATATTTAGAGTCATGTTCAAATTTTAGAGTCTTCAAATTCAATGTTTATGTTATTGTTTGTTTATTACTTGCTCAAACAGTGTTATTAAATGTGTTACTTTTGCTATGTAATATTGTGTTTAGGTTTAATATTTATACTAAAACCTAGACATACCATACCTTGTGGATTTTAATGTTGAGATATTAGTGTTTGTCATGAATTGATTGATTTTCATCTTTAACTGATGCATGCTTAATGACAAAACATTTTTAATGATCTCAGGGGTTGCAACAATATCTCGATTCGGGGAGATCACTAACTTTCCCAGATGGTATGCTTGTAAATGGACAGACCGGTAGCACCTTTAGCGGAGATCAAGGTCATTTTTAACCTTGCATGTATTAAAAGAACATTTATTTGTGATTTCAGATTTGAGCAGATGGATTTTGTTACAGATTTGGCACTAAATTGATAGCCTGTTTGTTTGACTTTGAAAGTCATCCTTAGTAACTTGGTCTTTTTTGCAATAATTTCAGGCAAAACGTACATGTTCAGAATATCAAATGTGGGTTTATCGACCTCCTTCAACTTTAGGATCCAGGGACACAAAATGAAACTAGTTGAGGTTGAAGGGTCAAATGTGGTTCAAAACATATACGATTCATTAGATGTGCATGTTGGTCAATCGATTTCTGTGCTTGTTACATTCGACCAAGCTCCAAAAGACTACTACACTGTTGCATCCACAAGATTTACTAGAAAAGTTCTTACAACTGTTTCAGTATTACACTATACCAATTCCCAAACACCAGTTTCTGGCCCGATCCCTGCTGGCCCGACTTACCAAGTCCACTGGTCTATGCAACAAGCTAGAACCTACAGGTATAAAAATTTCTGTTCATCGTATGTACATTTTAGCCCTAAGGGCGAGTCATTTGATTAATTCGATGTATATCTAGGTTGGAACTGGACTGAAACCGAATACTAAAAAAAAGGTAGAGGAACCAAAATTTGAAATAATATAAACTACTTAGTTTTGGTTTTGAATTTGGCCATGCACTGTACTGTGACCCGAATAAATGCTTGGCTTTGTTTTGATGTGAAAATATCTACTAAAACATCATTGTTTGAGTTCGAAAACAGGCTTTCTAGATAAGGTAGAACTGAGAAGTGAGAACTGACCTGAAAATAGCCAGTTTCATTTGTCCCATTTGTGATTTTGTTTGGTTACTCTGGACCAGTTTTGCCCACATCTACTTGTTGAAAAGATAGGCTCAGGCTCAACATTTGGCTTGCTAAGCTCTAGAAACTCTGGCTTATGTCAGATCAGCCCATAAGGTTCAGGTTTGGGTTCAGCTAGTCAAAAGCCCAAGCCACAGCCCAACCTGGTCTTTATGAGCTCATATAACCAAAACAAAACCTTTAAACAAAGTATTCTATTGAAAATATTTGTGGTGTCATTGATTCTGATCTGAATTATCTCCCTTTTTTTTAATGTTCAGATGGAATTTGACATCAAATGCAGCTCGACCAAACCCACAAGGCTCATTCCATTATGGAACAATCAAACCCACGAGGACCATTGTGTTGAGTAACCAAGCAAGCCTAATTAATGGAAAGAAACGATACACTGTGAATGGAGTGTCTTACATTAATGCAGATACCCCGTTGAAGCTAGCAGATCACTTTAACATCCCCGGTGTTTATTCAACAAATATCATTCAAGCCTCCCCGAACGGCGGTGGCCCACTTTTGGCTACAGGAGTTATGCAAGCCTCGCTTCATGACTTCCTTGAAATTGTGTTCCAAAACAACGAGAACACCGTGCAGTCATGGCACCTTGACGGTTATGATTTCTGGCCTGTCGGGTAATTTTCAATTTACACATCCTTTATATGAAAAATGATAAATGTGACTAATTTGGTAGGCCTAAAAACCTGGTGCTGATACATGCCACATTAAACATTAAGATTAACTGATTAAGAGAGAGAATTAGTGAAATCCATGTGTCAACATTAGATTTTTAGGCATTTTTTTATGTCTTATCAAATTAGTCACACATATCATTACTATTTTTATATACAAGAACCAAATGAAAAAGTTTCTAAAATTTGTAATGGAAACAATTGCAGATATGGATCCGGGCAGTGGTCTCTAGCAAGCAGAAAGAGCTACAATTTGGTTGATGCTCTTACCAGACACACAGTACAAGTTTACCCAAACTCTTGGAGTGTGATATATGTATCTTTGGACAACCAAGGTATGTGGAACCTAAGGTCTGCGATGTGGGAACGACAGTATCTTGGTCAACAGTTCTACCTCAAAGTTTATAATCCTGTTCAGAGTCTTGCGAATGAATATGACATACCTTCAAATGCTCTTCTTTGTGGTAGAGCTGTGGGACGACATTCTTAAGCCATACATTCGTCGTCTTCACTGGAGGTCATGAAGGGTTGACCCGACGGAAACACATAGCCTTAGTCATGATTTAACTATGTATTTGTATACCACAGTATGTTTCATGTTCCAAAACATAGAACTTGTTTCTTGATGCCCAATATTTATTCATCACTATTATTCAATTCGTACATGTTTCAATTTCTTTAGAGAACCTAAATGTTTATTTGTATCGCGCACTTTTTTTTATTTATTTAAAAGGTAAGAGAAGTTTATAAGACTTTATTACTTATCTAAAAAAATGTAAGTCACTTGTAACAAGTAATATAATTCACCCACACTCCATACTTGACATAAGTACTCAAGATAAGTTTCTCTTATATTTTGTTTGTCCTTAAATATAATTTCGACATAGAGAGATCGATATAAAAAAATGTTACTATATCAATATTTAAAGATAGAGATAAAGGAAAAAACTTATATTTGGTGACTGTATAATGTATATACAATCAATATTTTTACCTACAATCTTTACTATGGAATTTTATTCAAATAAAAGGTGTCATTAAGATATAATGTAATGACAATTGTTTGTGTATTTTCCTAAAAATTAGTAATTATTTTCAACTCATATAATGAAAAGCTTATTCATAGTATATTCGTCTACAAATTAAACAGGCGATCCAAACACTCAAAGTTTTATATAATTTGTGCCTAATAATCAAAATAGATGATTCGAACACTACAAAAATTACCTCATGCACCACAACTATTAATTTATGGTATAAAGATTATATGATGTGGTGTACAAGTGGATTCTCAAAAAAGATGTGATCGATGTGTAACCATTAGGATTGAAATGTAAGGGGTTGAGTGAAGGGTGTGTGATTCTAACATAATAGCGTAATTGGGTGTGATGGTACACACCATACAGTATGCTTTAAAATGCTGTGAAGAGATACTAGAGTCGAAGTAGATAAACTAGTTAAAGTAGAGTTCTCGAGGCTATCTTATTTATTTGGTGGTGACATATTTGGAAAGAGAGGAATAATGTTTTGCACAATGGTAAGCATGAAGACATCTCTCGCATCATAGATTCTATTATTTCAATGTCCTTCCTTTGAATTTTTAACCAGGACAAAAAGCATCAATATACTTGGAACGACTAGATCGTGAACCCCCTAAGTTGAGTTTAGTCTCCTGTCATTTTTCTTCCTTTGGCGACTTGCTGAATTTGCCTATTGTTGGGTTCTTCTCTCGTGTATTTCCTCGGGACTTGTATGAGTTTACATCAAAAACACCACTGAATGAAAACTAGTGGTGTGGCCTCAGTTGGTGAGAATTTTTCTCGTGTCGTGTTTTAGCGTAATTGACACAAGTTTTTTCCATCCTTTTTGTAGGTTAGCAGTTAAAGTCCCGAGAAGATTTTGTTATGTTATATGCTTTTTACGCAAGCACATAAAAAAATGTTTTCTAATTTTTCGTTTTTAATTTTCTAAAAAATGAAAGGAGTTTTCCATCTTTAGAAAACAAATAAATTTTTTGAAAACATGTTCAAAATTAGAAAATGTTATTCTCATTTTTCATATTAGAAAACATGTTCTAATCTACTTGGTGGAAAGGGGCGGGGCGGGGGGCAGAGGCTAGGGCGGAGGGAGAGAGTTAAAATAATTTGAGATTTCTAAAATTTAAAAAATAAAAAATGGAAAATATAGAAAACAATAAAAAAGTGTTTTCTGATTTCCCACTTAAAAGTGAAAAACAGTATTTTCTGTTTTTTCTTGGAATTTTTTTAAAAAAAACTTTGATTTGGTCGCGTTTTCTGTTTTTCCCAACTAAATGCGCCCTTAGAATTTAGGCATTTCTTAAATAATCAATAGGTGTTCGAAATTTAACCCCAATTGGCGGGTTTTGTTGTCCCAACCTTTGCGAAGCGATATTTCTCGATCGTTCCCTTGTTTAGATCCTGTTTAGTAGTCTCTTGCTCGTCATAGTTTGTGGACCATTTTGGTTTAGGATCCTTGTAATTGAAATGTTGCTGTAAGACCATTCGTAACATTTCATCCTTTTCATGAAACACCCGACTTTTTTTTTTTCTTTTTTTTTATATATATAAACATTATGACGACATCCACGTCATACCTTTAATTTCAATAAAACATATATATTTAGAAATCCATTATTTCCAAA
>JAOEHQ010048015.1:0-10458 GCA_025447715.1 Asclepias incarnata | reverse complement strand
CTATAATACCCTTAATGAAATTATTTACAATATACATCCCTCAACCCATAAAATAATTATTAATTACAACATACATCTCTTCACCCTTAAAATAACTACACTACCCCTTTTACTTCAATTACTTTTACATTAATAACCACACCGCCGCCATCGCCTCCATCACCTGTCGCCGCCACCACCCGTCGCCGTCATTACCACACCGTCGCCGTTACCACCACCAATGCAACCACCATCGCCGCCGCATCGCGCGGGCTTACGTCTAGTTATAATAAAAAGTATATTCATTATTATTTTTAAAGTATATTCAATGAATCAAGAACATTGAAATCTAGTAACGATAAGTGACAATAAATAAATTTTGAATACAAACTTATGATAACAGATTAATTTACTATAACACATTAATTTACTATAAAAGGAAATAAATGTATAACTCTTGTAAATAAAAAACTTAAACTATAGTTTAACAAAATCAAAATTATTATCACCCGATGTGTAATGATTAATTATGAGTACAACAACAACAATACCCAAATTAATTATGAGTTAGCAAGCAAATTTAGATATGAGTTTTATTAAAATATTGTAACCTTTCAATTTGAATGACACAAATTAACATATATTAAATCAAGTACATCATAATTTATAAGCCCCGTAATGAATCACACTAACATTTAATAATTAGAAAGAAAAAAACACATGCCACTCACAAACCTGCTTGGTTTTCTACAATGAGGCCACTATATAAACGCGTTGGCAATGAGTTTTTGCGTTAAATCTCATCTCTCGCTCCCAATCATTTTTTTACGCCACTTTGCTGTTATCTTTTTCATCTTTCACTTCCATCTCTCAACTATAATTTTGTAGGCAATATCATTTCTCACTGCATCTCATCTCTCGGTACAATTAAATACCTCACAAACAAACAAACTTATACAAACAAATGAGCAAACACATATTCCAAATGTCTCTCTCCCCTTTCTCTTGCACGAGAGCACATCCCTCACTCGTTCATCGCTCACTCATCTTTTGAGGTCGGTGACGGTATTCTTGTGCTAGATCCCATTTCTCTCGCCATATCTTGTCCACTGCCAACTCCCTAAGCCATCACTGATCACTGATGGTGGTATGACAATCACATTGAAATTCAATGTGTCACAACGTGAACAACTTATATTAGATAAGTACGAAAAATCATAACAATAATCCAGCAGTGAATGTGCATTCTTCGTGAATTGTATTTTTCTTCAAATCATGATAATTCCAATTCTCTAGGCTACTTATGCCGGCTCAAAATTCTAAAATTTAAAAACTAGGAAATAAGAGCATCTACAATGGGAAAAAGTTTTTAAAAGCTTTTTATTTTGCCACATAATTATTTCACCATCTTCAACCTATTAAAAAGTTATCTTCTTCAATGGAAAACTTTTTCTAAAGCTTTTTCTATCACTAGACAAGAAAAAACCTTTTGATCAAAAGGTTGAGGATTGTCAACCTATTCATCAAAAAAGTTATTCAATCCAATGACATCAACCTTTACAAAGACTTTTTCTTTCAAAAACAGCTTTTCTTCAACCGATGTAGAGCATCCAAATTTAATCTCTCACAGGTTTTCTAAATTTAGAAATTGTGACAAAAGTAAAAAATTATGCTTTTGTTTTTATTTGTCGATGGATCCTTAATCATGTTTTCTAATTTTGTCGTAAATTCCAATCTTTGAATTCCTTGCAAAGTTGATTCAATTGAAAAAATATTAAAATCTAGATTGATTAAGGTATAAGATATAGAAGTCTAATGTAACTTGTAAAAAGAAACATTTATTTTATAAGTTAAAACTGCTTCTTTCTTTAATAAGGGTGATGCTATTTCCACCTCCTTTTTTCTAGATACACTCTTAATGTGCAATAAACAATGTATACCATACAACTATTTATTGCACAGAAGGAGGTGGAAATAGGAAAAAAAGATGTAGAAATAGATGAACAGTTTAATAAATGTTTTATTTTATGCTTCTTATAAGGGGGATAATACACATTAATTTTGTATTGAAAGAAAGTAATAAATCTTGGAAGATATTTTTATGTTATATTTTACTAAAATTAGAAAGACAAAATTGATTATACAAATACATATATACATGTATATGCATATGATGCCCACCACCTTCCTCTCTTCTCCCTCCCTCTATTTTATCAAACTCTTTGTCATATTCATTTTTGTTTTCCACCTCCCCTTTCTTTCTCTCTCACACAGCTGCCTAAGAAGACTTTTTTTTTCTTTCTTTCTTCAGATGTCACAATAACAAGTTTGATTTTTCAGTCTTGAAGTAAACAGGTTAATATCTTTTTATATAGATTTATTATTATCTTCATGTTATGTATACTGCATATACGTTTATGGGTTTTGTTTATATTGATGTTTTGTGTGATAAAGTTATGAACTTTGATGTTGGTTTTGTTTATTTTGATGTTTTATATGATAAAGTTGTGAGTTTGATGTGTGTTTTTGTTACTGATGTGTAGATTTTTGGATGAAAATGGAATCTTTTTTATGATGGGGTTTGTTTATTTTGATGTTATAAGTATTAAAGTTATAAACTTGATGAAAATGATCAAATCTATTTTTTAATGGGTTCAGTTTATTATGCTAAAATGGTAAACGGATGAGGTTTTCGATATTCAGATTACCAAGGAGGGCAGGTCTTTTAACTTAGATGTACGCAGCCTAACCGTAATAATAAAGTTATGAACTTGTTGAACGTTTTTGTTAATCATATTTGGATCTGTACCATAATATTTGTTTGTTGAAATATGAATATTTGATAAGGCAAAGATAATAATTGTAAATCACCTCTTTATGATGATGATGATGATGATGATGATTTGAAGTTTCTGTAGTGATTCTGTTCTTTTTTTTCTTTTTCTTTTTTTTTTATTTTTGGTTTTGTTTTTTGTTTAATATATTTATAATAATAATAATTTGCAAGTTGTTGGTTGTGATGGGATAATATCTTTTTGTATGTGAGATCTATGATAATATAAAGTGAAATATTTTCTATCTGCTTTGTTGCATCTTAGAAAAAGAAGTCAGAAGAACATAGTTTTGGGTCATAAAATTTAAGGAAGTTAAAAAGTGTATTTTTAATTGGGATAAAAATATAAGAATCAGAGTGGATCTAACCCTTTGTTTCCTTCCTTGAGACCACCATATTTTGTATGGTTAGATTTCCTTCTTGTTTCTGTCCCCTTCTATCAGTATTTATTTGTGTTTATATATCTATATATCTATATCTATATCTATATAATATGTGCATGTATGTATGTAGGTGTGGTTATTTTTCTCTTTAAGAACTACTGTATAAAATTAAAAAATGGATAACCGACCCATTATTGGTCCAGTTTGTGTCAATTAGGTTATTTGAACATAGAAATTAGGGAAAGGAGAAGTTAACTTTATAACTATAAGTTTAGTCTCATGGTGCTCTTTTGATCATTTCCGGGTTTAAAAATTAGTAATAAATGTAGATAAGAAGCTTGGATATGATAAGTATAGCTATTATAATTAGAGCTAATCTAGTTTTTTTTTTTGAACGACAATATAAAATTTATTAAAAAAAAGTTAGTAAGAAACTAGCAGGGACAATACACGCTCCAGCGAACGAAAGGAAAAACTAATCTAGTAATCTTATTTTTTTTTTAGATAAAATAAAAGGGGACTATTTCTGAATTGATTTTTGTATTTCTTACAGGACAATATCAAGTTGATATTTGGGTATTATTGAAGTGGTATATAGACAGACTTGCAGAGATTTTAGTATAAGTTTCTTGATTGGGAATACGCTGATCCATGGGGATCTTTGAAGAGATGGGTTTCTATGGAAATCTTGATTTCCTTTCGGGTTCTAACTGTGAGGGAGAAAGGGCACCTGAAACTGAACAAGAGACAGCTGTGGAGGAAGATTATAGTGATGAAGAAATGGATGTTGATGAGCTGGAAAGGCGGATGTGGAGAGACCGAATGCTTCTAAGGCGGCTTAAAGACCAAAATAAAGGTAAAGAAGTCGATAATGCTAAGCAACGTCAGTCTCAAGAACAAGCGAGAAGAAAGAAAATGTCTCGCGCCCAAGACGGGATCTTGAAATATATGCTTAAAATGATGGAAGTTTGTAAGGCACAAGGATTTGTTTATGGAATAATTCCCGAGAACGGGAAGCCTGTGAGTGGAGCTTCTGATAATCTTCGGGCCTGGTGGAAGGAAAAAGTTAGGTTTGACCGAAATGGGCCCGCTGCGATTACTAAATACCAAGCAGACCATTCTATTCCTGGGAAAAACGAGGATAACTGTAATCCGGTTTCCACCCCGCACACTTTGCAAGAACTTCAAGACACCACTCTCGGTTCACTTCTGTCAGCTTTGATGCAACATTGTGACCCGCCACAAAGGCGGTTCCCATTGGAAAAGGGTATTGCACCGCCATGGTGGCCTAGTGGAGATGAAGAATGGTGGTCCCAACTTGGTTTACCAAAAGAACATGGGACTCCACCTTACAAAAAACCTCATGATCTCAAAAAAGCTTGGAAAGTTGGTGTTCTAACGGCTGTTATCAAACATATGTCGCCAGATATTGCTAAAATTCGCAAGCTTGTTAGGCAGTCTAAATGTTTACAAGACAAAATGACGGCTAAGGAGAGTGCCACATGGCTTGCTATCATCAACCAGGAGGAAGCGTTATCTCGTAAGCTATATCCGGACAGCTGTCCGCCTATATCGTCTGGTGGGACGGGGTCTTATCTCGTTGCAGATACCAGTGATTATGATGTGGATGGTATAGAAGATGATCAGATCATTGAAGTAGAAGAGTGCAAGCCACAACCCCATGAGGTCAACAATCTTTACAATCTCGGGCTCATGGGGCCTACTAATGGGCTTGGGGCTCCTCAGCTAGCTCAAGTTAAGGGTGAGATCATTGAGATCCCAAGTCCGGATAATTTCATTCAGAAAAGGAAGCAACAATCTGATGACCAGCAGCCACAAAAGCTATACACTTGTGAGTTCCCTCAATGCCCTTATAGCGATATCCGTGTCGGTTTTGGTGACAGATTTTCACGAAACAATCATCAGATGAGCTGTCCTTACCGCCCTGCTCCTAACCCAAATCATAATCCTCCGCGTAGTGGAACCTTAAGCTTCCAAATGAAGGAACCTGTCTTTTCTATGCCCTCATTTGGTCAGCCCAAGATCACCACGAGTCAACCGATGAATCAGGATCCTCCATTTTCTGGTTCACAACTTGGACTTCCAGGAGATGGTCATCGGGCCATTTCTGATCTCATGTCATTCTATGATACTAATCATCAAAACACTAACAGGAATCTCGGGAATCTTGATGCTATTGCTGACCAACAGAAGCAAAAGTTTCCCATCCAACTCGATGACGACTTTTTTGGTCAAGGTGTCGAGTCCCACATGCCTTCTAATCAGTCAACGTTCTTGCCAAACGGGTTCCAGTTTGAAAACAAAGCACCATACACTCCCGCTTTTGATGCAAACAATAACTTGGATTTCAGATTTGTTTCACAGTCGCCATTTAATCTAGGAGGCGTTGACTTCTCCAGTGAATCAAACACAGCCCCAGATATGTCAATGTGGTACCTTTGAAAGGATCAACAAGAAAACCCCATTAACAGGTGAAAAAAAAGACACCTTTAATCCATAGTATAGTATCAAGTTAGTTACTATCATCCTTTGCTTGTTATTATTGCAAAAACGTTCTACGGACTCATATTTTGTAACGTTTATGGTGATCGAATACTTGTCGTGTACCTTGTGTAACTATATTGTGTTATATATATGTGATGTATTATGTCAAATAACTGTTTTGCTAGTCTTTGTTTGTGTTCATGAAAGATTCACCTATACATAAAGGGAAAAAAAGCGCCTTGATCATATTTGTGTATTACTTATGTAATATAATGTATACGTATTATAACCACGACCAAAGTATAGTGGTCAAAAATCCTAAAGTCCTCACAAGAGGTCTTAGGTTCAAGTCTTATTAGGTAAACATAAGAGCGGTGAAAAGTTAGGTTCAAGTCTTATTAGGTAAACATAAGAGCGGTGAAAAGGGTCATGAGATATCCAGATTAAGTCGACGTACATCTGGTCAAAGACGGGTCTCTGGCCATCCCTGGAAAGTGGGAATATCCCGGATAAACTCAAGAGTATGTAGTATGTCCATTGGGGGGCCTTTGCTCTTGGTGCACTTATTAGTGCATCCCCACATTACATACAGTGAGTGGTGTTTGTGGGTCTTTTGTATTTTAGGAGTAAAAGACAAAGAAAAGGGTGGAATACATGTGAGGGTTGTTGGGTTAGTGATAAAGTTTAAGGATGGGACCAATTGACCAAAAGATTAGGTGGCAAACATGGGCATGTGAATTTGTTTGGGTCCATTGTTTTGGGAGGGACCCATATATGGATAGAGTTTCATATATAAGATGCTAAATGGTGGCATAGCTGGATGTCCAATAAATTACAAAACATTACATCAAAGCCATCAAGGTGTTGATAAAGTCATGAATGACTGTTTTGACTTTTCCTACAAATGTTTGTTTTGACTTGCATTATGGTTTTGGGCCTAACTCTTTTTTTTTTACCATATTTGGTTAAGTTTTGTACCATTGGGTGTTAGGGTTTCCTGCTGGGGGTCTCAGGTTCGAATCCTGTTACATGCAAATGTGGTGAGGGGGTCTCAGCAATGCTATACCCATCTAACACATGGGGAGCAAACCCTTTAGGGCATTGCCAGGAGTCGAACCAGTGTGGGCGCTCTCGCGTGGAGAGAGTTAGCCATTTATCCGCTGCTGCCTTACAAAAAAAAATTAGTTATTGAGAGAAATGCATTGTTCAAGCTTCAAAGTCTCAAACATCCTCTTTTAATACTGAACACCAAATCTTCAGTTATCAACTTTTTCGAGTCCAATTTTCTTTAACGAGGGTTGGGATTATATAATTAAGCAATAAGCAAGCAGTTGGTTAATTTATAGAAAAGTAAATAAATTATACAAAGAGACATGAGGGTTGTGTAAATCCATTCACTATTCAAGTATATTACCCCAAACTTTAATTGCAATTTGCCAACGGTCATTTTCAATCTCGCAAACTAGGCATCTTGTAAGAGCATCCATAGTGATTAAGTCCTTTTGTATTATCATTTATCAAATAATAAAAGTTATTAGGATGTGTTTTTATTTATTAAAAAGTGTTAGAAAAAAACGATTTTAGGCTCATTCGATTCGTATTGGAGAGAGAAATTTTCAAATATAATTTTTTTTTGAAAAACAATTAAATTAAGTGTGTTTATATAACAAGTTAGATTAATTAGATAACTTTAATTAGGATATAAACGTATAAAACTAAGTTTACAAGTGAAAAAAAAGTCATAATCTCCAATGAAAAATAACTTTTAAAAGATATTTTTTTTTACCGAAAAAGCTTTTCTTCGACTTCCATTAGAGATGCCCTAACTAACACAAGTCTATAATATTAAATTGAATTTGTTTCACATCGGACTATGTACACTTTCCAAACTGATTCACCTTCTATTAAACTACAAGGTTTACATATGTGATGACCCAAACCAAAAGTCACAAAAACCGCCGTGGTTTTTCGCAAAACCGGTCGGGATTGACCGGTTCAAGTGAACCAACCATGGTTTCTGAATCGGAATTTCCTGATATGATCCCGGTCCAACCTGTCTGGCTAGCCGGTTTAAAAACATTGACAATGTTTCACTGACAATACGATATTCAACCTATCTAGTTTGATTGAAGCCGAAGGATTCAACCTAGAGCAATACATATTCAGAGGCCCATCATTTGTTACAAACTTACAACACTTGCTTTAGATGATAAGAGTTCGGCCGTTCCATTGTCACCAAACTAAACGCAAAAGTTGGTCCAACTTTAAATATATAAGAGTCCGAGACAATTTATGGGCCCATATGAGCCAACACTAAGAGTTTCTTCCTAGTTCCTACTCTGCTACTCATGGCCGAATCAGGATTTCCGTCTCCATGACCTCCATTTTTCATTTGATTAACTGAAATGTATCGCCCCTACTGGCCGATTTTGGTGTTTAAGTTGAAAGATCATATTTAAATATCACCAGTAATATCACGCCAAAAACATGTATTTTTTTTTTTTCATTATCCTCTTCTTTTAATATACAACTAGGAGGTTCGGAAGCCGCCCGATGGACGGCATTGTTGTGTTCAAGCTTATTGTGGTAATCGGCTGAATGTTTTTGGCGTGTAAGAAAGTTGATTCAAAACCGAACCACAAAGAGACAAAATGTTTTAATTTTTTATTTTATTTTATCAAACTAAAAAAAAAAAAATTATAACAAAAAGTTAAAATGGAAAAAGATCTATGTAAAACAAAAAGTTACAAAAAAAATAGTTGGGAAAAAAATAAATCAAAAATAAAAAACCGAAAATGTCATAAGGGAAAAATGCGAGAAAATAAAAAAAAAAATATTAAAAATACAAAATGTAAAAAAAAAAAACTCAAAAATAAAATCAATGTGAAACAAAATGTTAACAAAAAAAAAGCTAAAAATCAAAGGAAAACAAAAAAATACAACTAAATGTATAAAAAAATGGTAAAAAAAATACAAAAGGACTAAAACAAAGAGGGATAAATATCATTTTCAAAATTAAAAAGAAAAAAGAAACAAAAAACCAAAAAGGATGAGGTAAAATGTAAATGTCTAAATAATTAAAAAAAGAAGAAGTAAGTAACACCCAATACTGTCTTCTACGAGTTTTGAGTCATAATATCTTAATGGTGTATGAGGAAGGTTGAGATGTAGACAGCCTTACCTCTACCTAAGATAGAGAGACTGCTTCCAGATTCTATTTAAAATAAAAAAGATCTAAAAAATGAAACAAAAAAAGGTGAGGGGAATAAATAACTCAAAAAAAAAATAAAAATAGAAGTCTCTAGACGATTAAAGCGCCATAGTTATGGAATAAATAACTTTTCTTTAATCATTGGGTGCAATCCGAACCATGACTATCATATTGCAAGCAAGCATATAGCGTGATGCGGCGGCGACAATATACAGCGTGCGAGATGTTGTGACGTCATTAATTTCAAATTAAACACTTGTGTAAGAAAATGATAGCATAGTATCCGCGCAATGTATAGAAATTAACGTCACGATGAATTAAAAAAATATATTATTACTAGATGGACTCCCGCACGATGCGACGACGACACTAAACAGCGTGTGAAATGCCGTGACGACGTTAATTTCAAACCAAACACTTGTGTAAGAAAATGATAATATAGTACCAGCGCAAAGTATAAAAGCTAATGTTTCGATTAATTAAAAAAATTCATTATTATTTTTAATAATTATAAATTATAAAATATAAGTTATAATAAATTAAATTGATAATTAAAAGGTAATTGTATAAGAAGAGAAATTTGAGTAAACGAATAAAAAAATATAATTATTAATAGTGGTATTATAGATATATCAAGTGAAGATTTTTAAAATAGTTAATAATGTTGAAAGGCATCTTTGGTACATCAACTATTTATTTTGAGAAATGGGGGTATATGTTTTATAATGTATTTTATATATTTCATAGTTCAAAATTATAAATTATAAGTTATAATAAATTTGATAATTAAATGGAAGTTTAATTAAATGAATAAGAAAAATATAATTAATAACTTAATAGAGGTATTATAGGTATATCAAATGAAGTGTTTAAAATAATGAATAATGAAGAGGGGTAAATTAGATATATCAATTATGTAATTTGAGAAAGGGGTTGAGTAATATAGATTATATACTAGATTTAGCCCCCGTGTCAAATACACGGGAGGTTAACGACATTTTTAATATAAAATGAATTATTAAATAAATGCAAATAAAAAACCTTATAAATTCAAATTTAAAAATTAAAAAAAATAAACTGGCAATTTAAATGTAAAGAATATAAATAAAATCAAAATAAAATAATGTAATTTTGAAACAACATATATTTTATTTCATCTTTTGTAATAATTCTTTGTATATGCAATTTGTTTTAGTATTCTTTTTTTATCTTTTATCTTTGATGCATATCAACACCTTGAGATCCTTTTTGAGTTAATTCGAAATATTGCAACATACAATTGTACGTGTGTCATGTCCTTAATTAATCAATTTATGTATACTTTAAATTATTAATAATGGATATGTATCTTGTATAAATATTTTATTTATTTATTTATTTTGAAAACTAATTGATATATACACTTTTATTATTATTTAAGATTAAAAAATAATAGATTGTATGTTAGGAATTTGATATTTACTAAAAAATAAACATGTTCGAATAATATAAATGTCATATATGGTATTTTAGTTCTCTATGTAACAAATTAAACATTTATGCAGTTG
>JAOEHQ010048014.1:0-21423 GCA_025447715.1 Asclepias incarnata | reverse complement strand
TGGTAGCTGGTGATGATTTCTCTATCAAATATTGGGATATGGATAATATTCAGCTTTTAACAAGTGTGGACGCTGGCGGAGGTCTTCCGGTGAGTACTGTTCATCTCATAAAGTAGAGACAAAAAATTGGCCTGGTCGGGGGGTAAAGTAACAGGTCAAAATGAGTTTTGCTCAAAATGAGTATATATTCAAAATGAGTATATATTTATGGGTAGAAACAGATCTTGACTGATTGGGTTGACCTGGTTGAAGCACCATTTGTCCAACTTTGTAATAAATTATCAGTGTATCAAATATGATCATAGTAGTAATAGTAATATAATCTTATGAATAAAATGTTAGGAGGTTCTATGCATTAAAAGATAACTTTGGAAACTTTTGACCCGTTTGACTCACCCATTTGACCCATTTCCCTTTTAGCCAAGTTTTTTATTTTCATTTTATGCATTTGACCCGTTAGAGATAAAGACATACCCCAATCAAACCATCCATAAGTGAATAGGTCCAAATTGCCACCTTCATAAAACCAAGTTTTGAGCATCACTGAATCTAATTTGTTCATAACTCCAAATTGAAGGCAAGCCCGCGGATCAGGTTCAACAAAGATGGTACTCTCTTGGCTGTTTCTGCCAATGAAAATGGAATCAAAATTCTATCAAATTCCGATGGTCTCCGACTGCTTAGAACTTTTGAAAATCTTTCTTATGACGCTGCTTCAAGAGCTCCTGAATCTTCAAAGGTAATTGTTGAAGCTAAGCATAATGCATAATGCAGTTCAAACTTGTATTTTGCATTATCAATTACTATTTGATCATTTTATTATCACATGCAGCCTACCATAAACACAATATCAGTGGCTGCCGCTGCTAGCAGTTCTGGACTAGCAGAAAGGGTTGGCTCTGTTGGTTCTATCGCAGGACTGGTGAGTTCAACAGGACATTTATTAATTTTTTGATATTTCACATCATTTTTTTGCACTGATAAACTATCGTAAGTATTATGCTAGAATGGAGATGGTAGAAGCATGGCAGATGTGAAACCAAGAATCACTGAAGAACCAAACGACAAGTCAAAGATTTGGAAACTCACTGAAATAAGTGAATCTTCTCAGTGTCGGTCACTGAAACTCCCAGAAAACATGAGAGTAACAAAGGTATATCAGTGCTATAATATACTTATATGATAGAGTTATAATACTATTGCTTCTTTGTTTGTTCATATACTCTGGACAAAAGATTTTGATGGTGTAAATTTAACTTTTTATAAAAATTTAGTATATTTTTGAAAAAACCCTCTGCTCTGGTAAATTGGCAGTGCATACCCTAGCTGAAAATCCAATATTCAACCAAAATCTTTGTAACGTGGGTTTACTAGAGGCGATAATTTCATACCATTAAAATGGAAACCGGTTGATTTTGGGTTGTATTTTATTGATAAATGTTGGTTGACATTTAACTAGGAATGAAATTGGTTAAACTGTTTGAAATTATGCAGATATCAAGATTGATCTATACTAATTCAGGAAATGCTATTTTGGCATTAGCATCGAATGCTATTCATTTGCTATGGAAATGGCAGCGCAGTGAGCGCAATTCAAGTGGCAAGGTTTGGTGGCTGCTACTTCTTTTGTTTATACAAGAAAAGAGATTAAATCGAAGTTTGACATATGAGGTTAAAATTGTTCTTATACACAGGCAACGGCCAGTGTTTCGCCTCAATTATGGCAACCTTCAACCGGGATTTTGATGACAAATGATGTCGCTGAAACCAACCCTGAAGAATCTGTTTCTTGCTTTGCGCTGTCCAAGAATGATTCTTATGTAATGTCAGCATCAGGAGGAAAGATTTCTTTATTCAACATGATGACATTCAAGGTAATTTTGTTATGGACGTCAAACATATTAAACTTTTAACACCAAAGTTGCTGCCACTGAATCTGCAATTGATTTGATGTTTATAATACCGTGGTTAACTCATCTGTTTTGCAGACAATGACAACTTTCATGCCTCCGCCACCAGCAGCTACTTTTCTTGCTTTTCATCCTCAAGACAACAATATAATCGCTATTGGCATGGATGATTCGACCATCCAGATATATAATGTTCGTGTAGATGAGGTAAAAAAAATCTTGATAAAAGTCATCGCATTCCGTCTTTCTTGGGTTTTGATATTCCTTCTTAAATGCTGATAGCCATTTTCGTGTTAAAGGTCAAAAGTAAACTTAAAGGGCACTCCAAAAGAATCACTGGTCTTGCCTTTTCTCACGCGCTCAACGTTTTAGTTTCATCCGGGGCAGATTCTCAGGTTAGTATGATCAGTGACATTTCATAATCTAGGGAATTTGCTATCAAGATTCTTTTTCATGTTTTTATTTGTTTCAGCTTTGTGTATGGAGTTCTGATGGATGGGAGAAGCAGAAAGCAAGATACTTGCAACTTCCACCAGGAAGAACACCAACAGCGCTGTCTGACACCCGGGTGCAGTTTCATAATGATCAAACCCATTTTCTTGTTGTACATGAGACCCAACTCTCTATTTATGAAACAACGAAGCTTGAATGTGTAAAGCAGGTAATTCTTCTACTTCTGACTTTTGCTAGAGGTGGAAAAAGGATTGGGTAAAGGGGAAAACGGGTAAATTTTGGTAAGTATGAAACGGATTAGATTGACCCCTTTACACTTTTTGTCAATTTTCTGTTGTTTTTATGGATCTTTGCTTTGTCAAATATGATCTTGGAAGTTAGTTTATTCTAATAATAATAAACTTGTTCTAACAAAATAATTTTGGAGGCTTCATTACACTTTGGTCTTTGGTTGACTTTTGACCTCGTTTCTTTTCAAGTATTTTCTTATTTTCGTCACTTGTTTTCTTATTTGACCATTTGAATAAGTCGAAATTGCTACCTCTAATTGATTATTTATTTTTTCAGTTACAAACCCGGAATCAATTTTTTATTTATGAAAGTCAGTGCATTAAGTATGTTTGACAAAAAAGTATTATGAGAATATCAATTTTTTATTTATGAAAGTCAGTGCATTAAGTATGTTGACAAAAAAGTATTATGAGAATAATAGTCTGAAACTTTGAATGTTGGGATTTTAGGAAGTTGTGTGCATTAAAATACCCGTCATACGACTTTCAACATGTTGGACTCGTTTGACCATTTTCTATTTAGCCAACTTTATTAAATTGATATGTAAAAGGTAAAACACAAAACCAAATCGACCCATTTATAAGCAGGTTATAATTTCTCTAATTTAGTTTTCTTCATTGTGATGAACTTGGGAATCTGATCTGTTTTCTGTTTTTTTTTTCTTTTCAGTGGCTTGCACGTGAATCTTCTGCTCCCATATCACACGCAATGTTTTCGTGTGATAGTCAGCTGGTATATGCAAGTTTCTTGGATGCAACCGTGTGTGTGTTTACTGCTTCTAATCTTCGTCTGCGGTGTCGTATAAACCCTTCTGCATATCTTCCTTCCAACGTCCCAAGGTAAAAAGAAATCCATCCAAGACTCGTCAAAATGTTTTCTTTTTGTTTCTTCCAAGTCTCAACCTTGTGTTTTTCTTTCAGCAATGCAAATGTGCATCCGTTGGTAATTGCTGCACATCCACAAGAACCAAATCAGTTTGCATTAGGGCTCTCAGATGGTGCTGTCCATGTTTTCGAGCCTTCGGAATCTGAAGGCAAATGGGGGGTCCCACCACCGGCTGATAACGGTTCACCAAGTAATGTAGCGGCTAGTTCAGTTGGAGGCCCGGGTGCGGAACAAACTCAAAGATAACCGCGTTGTTTTATCGCAGCAGTTTTGGCGTCTCAGGGAAAATGTAGTCTAGTTGGTGATGTGTAGATCTAACTTATTCCGTTTGTGTAAAGTACTAGGTTCGGATATTTGGATTCTAATGTTGCATGGTCACAGTATAGGGATGTTTTAAAACATGTTTGACCTTTCAGCCTCTCAAATACATCATCCAATGTTTTAAAGCATAGTTGTAGAAACCGTCTTGAAGGAATTTCGATTTTATGTTTCTCTTGAGATCCATTTAGCATGTTTTCCGATTCTTGTTTCTAATAGCATATGAAGAATTGGTTAAACATATGGCAAAATCAAAATCAAGAGGCCCTATATGATCAAAATCATAACTTCTGCATGAAGTTTATCAGTAAAAAACAACAATATAAAACTTAAGAATTCTGCTTAAATGTGTCTTGAACACTAAAACGGACCCATTTTAACTTGTTTCAACCATAAAAGATCTTTCCTTTTTTTTTTGAATAAATATGGAATGATGTGTTGCTGCTTTTTGTTAACATATTTAGTTTAATAATCTACATTTAGTTTATGGCTTGGTAACTGTTCTAGATAATGACTAGTAATTCTGTAGTAATCTCAGTATTTCAGTTTGATATTTTGGTTTAAACTTTGAAAGCTTTCTCTAATATATATTTGGATTATGTATTGGTATATCTAAGAGCACCCGGTAAGACCCTCGGGCCACTTGGCGTTGTGCTCAACATTGTGCGGATTCAGACCCGGGATACCCGGCGTCACAGACATCCATGCCCGTTCTTCATTCACAAGCCGTTTGACGTAACCTTTTTTTTTGGCTTTTCACACGCACATATATTAATAAGTGGGTATCGGGGATTAAACTAATAAGCTATTTAGAACCATGGCTGATGCCTATTTCTGCAGGTATATCTCATGTAAGCAGATTTGAAGGTTTTCTATTGATATTATAAAGGAGAAGCAAGAATCAGCATCAACAACCACATGTGTAGTTAATAAAAAAAGTTGGCTTTTATAAACAAATCATCCCAGCATATTTACAAGAATCTTGCACTCGTTACCAAAAGCCACATTGATATAAAAACTAAAAAGATGGCAGTGAAGGATGCCTTTTATTTACATTACAACTTCCATCTTCATGAAAGAAAATGCTTCACATTCACCATACATGTCATGGCACATGCATTCCAAATTATAACGTCATAACGACCTTCAAGCCCAGAACACATAGTCATAGACAGACAAATAAGAGGGATATTAACAATTCGACAAATCCATCTTTATATACAGAAGACGATCTTCTTTCAGGAGCTACTCAGGCCGAAATGTCACCAAATCCGGGAGGTGAGATTTATGAAGCTTTTTTATATCATTTGCAGTCACCTTGGTTGATTCCAAGCTCAGTGATTTCAAGTTCTTCAGACTTGTTAGATGCTTCAATCCTGTACTAGTTACCCGTGAACTTGAAACATTTAACGAGACCAACTGTGTCAATTCTGCATTCAAGACGTCTTAAAGTCAATGGCGAATCTAGGAGTCAAATTTATTGGGGTCCAACTTTGTTGATGTGACCCAAAAAAAAACTGGGCAACAAGATTATGAGCAATGCTATATCATCCTACAATTTGTGCCTACTTCACCATCCTACACATGGAGATGTTGACATGTGTCCACACTCATTTCGCTCACTTGATCTCATCTTTTCATTATTATATTAAAAAACTAGTAACTTAGTACAATTGTTCCTAGCCAGGTATCGTCGCATAAAATTCCTTGGTAGAGGTATTTTTGCTAATGCCATCTAAGGCATTTTTCTCAATATATGTCACTAGAAAATCATTCCTATAGGTTGTAATATATGTGATGACCTATCAACCTATAGGTTGTGGGTTCAAGTTCCATGGTGGACACTTGTAAATATTATGTGTGGAGTTTGAGTGGCTTTGTTTAGGCCTTTCTTTAAAAAAATCATTCATATATCAACCACTGGTTTTGTTCCATGAATCACTATTTATCAAACTTCATTGCAGAAAAAAAACATGTTTCATAATGAATGTTGCGATGGAAAAAATAAAAAAATCCCATTTAGGTTCTACATTAATCTTGAAAGAGCGAATGAAAGTTTTTCTATATATTGGGCTGACCTTGAGAATAATTTGTTGAGCTACTGATGCACTTACTTAATAGTTCAAAGTTGTGAGCCTAAATGGAGTCGTTATTAATTTAGTAGTGGTGTCATAAAATAACTCATACACTGCTTTGTGAAAAAACTTCAAGTGTAAGTGGTGTCATATGACTCCACATAGCAGGATGTACATTCGCCTCTACTTAAAGTTCATATTCATGCTTTGCTAATCAATAAGAAGATGATAACTTAATGCAAGCTTTTAAAAAAATTTTTTTTACCAGAAATGAATTCTAGAGATTTATCCGTGAGGTGGCTGTTTTGGGACAGGTTCAAAAGCATTAGAGATTTAAGATCCTTGATGTTCTTCACACCAGCATCGGTTAATCCCCCGCCACAAATTTCTAGAAATCGCAACTTTTTAAAATCTGAATAAAAACCAAAGTCAAACTTATAGAAATCACCAGTTTCAACCATCTTTAGAAATTAAATGATTTAAAATAGCTTACTGCGCAGATGATTCGTTCCAGTATCTGTTATTTTTGCACAAAAGAGATCCAAATGAGTCAATCCAGTCAAACCTGCATAACAAACACGAATCAGAATAATAGCCTTTTTTGGTTTAAAGAAATCTAGGAATAAAAGTATACATACTTGCAAGAGCTGCAAGTCCAGCATCTGTAACTTGACGAACATCCAAATTAAGTGATCTAAGAGATGACATTTTAGCCAAGTATCTTAAACCTCCATCCGTAATAACAGTGAATGAAAGATTCAAACTTTCTAAATTCACCAAACCTGTAACATCAAAACAAATTCAATCCAACTTCAGGGTCAAATGCAATAGAAAGTGGATAATTATTATGTATCGGATTTTAACCCAAACCCGATTTGTCCTGTTACCCAACCCAAACAGCACCGGCCCATTTTTCTACCTTTAAACTCTAAACAATTGATACAAGAGAATGTCTTAACCAGATAGATGACGAAGACCATTGTTTCCAACTTGTGTATCAGATAACTCCAAACATTTCAGATGATTGAGACCTAACAACCACATATGTGCATATATCATAATCTATATACATCACTATCCATATATACATATCGAATTATAAAAAGACACATTAAGAAATTAATGATCCCTCAAAATATCTAGAATAACTTGCCAAGAAACATCACCTGACTATATAATCAAGTTCATCATAAGCAAGCTGGCCCAGATAGCAAGAATTAAAAAGCACCTCTAAATTATTTTAGTTTGGCGTCACACAATGGGTCAATAGGGTAGGCCCATGGCATGGTACCATGCCTGATGTCATTTTCAAAAACAAAGTTGAATTTTAGTCTAATAAGTTTGTCAAATGAGTTTCGTGAACTATAGTAGTATAATAGTACGTATTAAAAATAAGACTAACTTCATTCGTTTTATTTGGTTCAAATATACACCTTTCATACTTGCTTGATCAAATTTTTGCAGCACCAGGTGTGGCATATGATTTCGGTGCAGGGGAAGTAACATTAGATCCATTGCAACCAATCCTTGTTTATGAAACCGAAATTATTCACATAGGATTAGGGGCCACAACCGGTCCAAAAATTAAATCCATTCCCATCTCAAAACGGTTCACTTTTTGATGAAAATTTGCATAAACATCGTGATACATTTTTAGAAAATCTGATACATTATCTAAAATCAATCCGGCCTGTCAACAAGAAAATTTTGAAACCCAACTTTTGAAGTTCTGTGTACAACCTGAAACTTGCTGGTAAGGCATGGGCCTCTGCCAAACTGTACTACTCGTTAAAAAACTTCCCATCAAAGACCTCTGATCTATTTACATAAAAGCAATCTAGTTAAGCATAAAAGATACTACTATGTTAAAATGTCATACTTTCACTTGACAATTTCTGTGTTCCGATTCACTCAGTTAATAATTAATGCACTGTGCCATTCAGATATGTATCAGTTATTTGAATGATAGAAGTAGTCATTTAGATGGAATTGACTGGTATATTTGGTCGGATCAGTTATTTATTTAGAAGTAGTCATTAGTTTGGTGATTATACTAATCAACAAGATGCAACTCGACAATCTCCCTAGAATAGCCTAGATGTGACATTCAGATATATAGTCTACCTAAACCGAGTTTCAACTCTATGCTGGACTCACTCGTTTGAATGCAAGTTTGCAAGAACCCAAATTATTCCACAACTCCAATACAATGAACATATATTCGGTTAATTAAAGGGTGCACTTACATATATCAGAAATAGCTTCAAAGATGAGCATAACACCAACCCAACCTAACCCATCAGAGGACAAAACATTAATTACAGTACATATATGAAGCACACTCTAGCATGTTTGTAGACTTGTAGTGGCATCTACAGGTAAAGGTTTGGTAAAAATCATATTGATGATCAATCACAACTTCCAAAGGAGAACCTGCTCAATAACAACAAGTGAAAAAGTTATTCAATTTGTCAAATGTGTCGAGAGTGGTTGGGGTGTATGGTTTAATAACCTCTTCACCTTGGCTATCCTTACCCCTAATGGATGAACCAATACATTAACAAATAAATTGATAAGTACCACACGCCATCCTTTCTCGCATCCAACAAGACACACACTCGGACATTTTAGATCAAAAGATATATGCATTTGTTGCCAACTAAAGACGAGATTTTTCCTTTGTATTACATGTATAAGGTTCATATAGTAATTGTCACAGCAGTTTTAGAAAGTTATATGTTTAGTGACTGAATAAATCTTGACCTTTTGACGCGACAACTCAAAGTCTCAAACTGTAACTATTTTTTCAAGTAACATAGAATAGGTATAGGTAGCAAATTATTAAGGAAGACACAGTAGTATCATGCATATACGGGCAACTAATATGCTGTCAAATAGGAAGTCCCAACACTGAAATAGGTGTAGGCAGAGCGAACTTGAACTTGGCCACTTTATGGCTAAGCTGTGTGCATTTGACAAGCTTGAATTCTCTAAAACTTTCAGGATTTATGCTCCCTAATAATAAACGACAGTAGACAACTTTCAGGATTTATGCCACCTTTTGGTAACATAAAAGGTTAGAATTTACTTCTATTTAGGTGAAGGCTTGTAGCAATTTAAAAGTTCTGTT
Organism: Asclepias incarnata; assembly: GCA_025447715.1. NCBI lineage: Eukaryota > Viridiplantae > Streptophyta > Magnoliopsida > Gentianales > Apocynaceae > Asclepias > Asclepias incarnata. The sequence continues at coordinate 12,361 of JAOEHQ010048014.1, read as the reverse complement.
TGTTACCATACACGAGTGCATATTGGAAATTACCCTCCACTAACCACACAAAAAGCTTAATTCATGTAACTCGGGTTCATCAAACACTACCCATAGATGATATATTGAATTATAATATTGTGAATTCTAAATTCTACTAAACTACATCAAACACTACCTATGCACTTTTTGACTTCTAAATTCTTGAATAAACTACATTATTACATCTAAACTTGATTTAGCAAGGAGTTGTCGGTTGTCCTCTTATTTCCTACTTCTATGTGCTTCCAATAATCCATAATCCATCCATCAGCTCGCATCTTTAATTGAAAAGGATACACAAGTGTTTCTGATATAGATAGTGTGATTTCATCCAGGGGTAAATTCTTTTATATGGAATTTGACCATCTTTATCGATTTATATCACATTACCATCTAACAACTGTAAACCATATTTCTACTTCTGTTACATGTCCATTCAACAACCTATAACTAGCAGAGACAATGTTTCATGTCATAATCTGTAAGCTCCTATCCGAAAATATTATAGTACTCACGAAAACAATACAACATAGCTTCATGGGTAGATTAAAAGCTAATAATCAAACTTTAAAATACACGGGAACATGTAACTTACAGTGATCAGCTCTTGTATGAGTAGAGGCGAAAACTTAAGACCAACTAGTTCCTCCTCCAAAGTCTGGGTTGTCAAATTGTACAAGACCGCCCACTTAAGTATATCCTCCACATTGTTGAAAATTGGTCTACTCTCCTTGCTCTCATAATACTTCAAGAAACTGTCCATTGTAACCTGCCAGGGTAGTATACAATCTTTTATTTAGACCACTTAAAAAAATAAATCAAAATCAACCCATTCTATACTAATGGGTCGAGTACTCGAGTTCAACACGTCTGGATAAAATCACCCATGTGGAATTCAAACAGGGGTAATAACAGGCAGAGCATGTGTTGCCAAATGGCCAAATGTTTCCTTAACTTTTTGAGCTACTTCAAAGAAGCTTCAGGTGGAATGAGCTCCTCTTTCCTACAAACTATAATATAATGAAAGGATTGAGTACAGTGAGTTGCTGATAATATCACAATCGTGAATCATGCTCATGATTCTTAATATGTCACTTGGTCTATTATGTGTAAACAGAAACAAGACATTTCTCACAAAAAATTACATCAGACGGCAATACCAAATTAGTGGTGATCAAGTTCTTACTAGTCAATGGACAAATGATTTAATTTTGCTTCCGATAACATAACACGCGTGGCCCCATCTCCAACATCTACGATGACAACCCTGTCATCTGAAGCAAAAGTATATGGAAATTTAAATAAAATACTTAACTCAAATACATGGCTACCAATTCTATAAATATTATGCATTCCTTAACTGAAAAAACATGAAAACGATTAAATTAATGATTCCAGGAAGTAACCTTAGAAGTGGTGTATCTCGCAGCAAGACACACATGGGCTGTATTGCAATTAATGACAGCCCCTGGATCATTAATTAAATGTCACGAGCATAATCTCACGAGCATAAAATTACAATAAACCAAGTGACAATTTTTGCATACATACCTACATAAGTATTCACACAGACAATCGCATGTAAATACATGTATATAATAGGTAGATATAATAGCAAGACTAATAATGTATCACATTTTAATAAAAATGTATCATATTTTCATAAAAATGTATCACATTTTTCATTAAAAATATATAATATAGCTACACAATTCTACCTGGACATCGCTAAAAAATAACAATTAATAAAGCAAATATTATTCATAGTTATGGAATTTAAAAAATTAAATAAAAAAAAAAACAAAATTACCCCAAAAAGCAAATTCATAACAAACATCTCCTTATAATTCCTGTTGCAATTAGATATAACATCTAAAGTCATCTTAATTTTGTTCCCCTGAAGTTGAATGTCCGACATTTACCTAATTAGAATGATTTAATTTCATATTAATTAAACTATAAATAAATTAAATAAAAAGAACAAAAAATTAAACATCAGTAGAATTATATAAAATTAAATTTAAGTAACAACAATTACGAATACCTATAGAATGAACTCAGTGTTGTGTTTTCTCATTTTTAAACTAAAATCGTCGTAGTTGTGGCGGCGAAATAACAACGGTGGTAGTGGAAGAATCTCTGTTGTGGCGGCGGAATCAAGGCGTTGGAGCTGGAAGAATAATGACGGTGGAAGAATCTGTTGTGGTAGTGGAAGAATCTCTGTTGAGGTGTTGGAGTTGGTTTTTAGGATGAAATAGTTTTAATCTCAGCCACAAATCTGAGCCACAAATCTGAGCGATGATCTGACGGTAGAAGAGTGTTCTTTTGGTCTTTTTTAAATGGCTGTTCTCAATCTAACTTTTTCCTATATATATATATATATATATATATATATATATATATATATGCAATAATATAATATTAGAAGGAAGTTCAAATTTGCTTATTTGCTACGGGTGTGCAAAACTTGGCTTGTGCAAATACAATAGAGCAAGATTTGGATCACTTTAAAATTTTTTGATTATCTCTAATTTGGTACAATCCCGTTAAAGTTAAGGATCAAAATATCAAAGCATACTGATTTAGATAGAACTAATTTTTATTGAATAATTTTACGATTTTTATTTATTGTTTATCTAGTTTGATTCAATTGAATTTGGGCCTAATATACATCTTCTACATGTGATGTAGCCGCGCTTTGAACTTAATGATCGATAATGATGTGCAAAACCTTTGGATTACAAACTTCAACCTTTGGGTATATATTTTTTGTTTGACATTACTCTCTACTTGACATATATGATATAATATTTGTTTCATATTTAAGTATAATAACCTTTGTTGGTTATTGCTAAAGCTTATCTTAATATAACTAATGTTTATTTTGGTGGTATTTGTATTACTCAAAATTTTATGCTATTTTTGTTCTTTTGACCTATAGTTGTGTGTGTTGTGATGTCAATATATTAACTAGAGAAAATTTATTGAGATTAAGATTTTTTAAATTTTAATACTTCATCCGTTCCAATTTAAATGTCCTAGTTTGAATTTTGGAATCCTTTTGTTTTAACTTTGAATGTAAATATTTTTGTTTGTGTTATATAATACTTTATGAAATTATATCAACATCAAATATTATATAACACAAATAAAATTGAGACATTTAAATTGGGACGGGGGAATATAAGATTGCAAATTAAATTGGGCGAAAATAAAAGCAAACTTTTGTAGGAAACTTCGACAGAAAAACACAAACCTCATATCCTGATCCTGAACAACACCTGGGGTATTACATTAGTTTGTTATGTGCCAATGTGCTTCTGTCGATGATTTACTAAAGCAGGTACGTTTAAAAACCAATGGTTATAACTCGCACCTCTTTCTTTTTAATATATTATACATGACAAAGAATTCAAACAGTAGATTATACAATTTTTGTGTAACAGTAAAAAACATAAAATATTTAATCTATCATGAAATGCGTTCTGGATTATGTTTATGTGTCGTATCATAACCATATATACATTATTAACCACAGCTCTATGATCATAAGCATTACTGTTGAACAATTCAAATACGCATTTTCAAAATAGAACCTTCATTTTCTTTACCGTCAATCATTGGGTCATTGGTGGATGCAGGCATGCCGCATACAAAGAGGGTGGACACTGGACCCTCTCAGCCCAAGCCCAATACTATATTAAAAAGAAATTATGGTAAATCAAATAAAACTAGCCCACTTCTTTAGGCTCCCAAATAAAATTTTCAAATTATTCACTCAACCCTACCCTCTAACTCTAAGTCAGATGTATTACTTCTATTGAAAAAATGAAAAGCTGTTCTTATTTACATTCAACTTTAATAAAACTAATAATGTGTGAAATATAAGTACTTGCTTTTAGACTTCTATTTGTTATTAAGGCATAAATATGTAAAATATGTACATTTTGTCTTTGACATTGTTGCCATTAACTTATTTTTGTACTATAATTGTTATAAAATATCACTATGTAAATATTGCTATTGATTTGCTAATTGTTAAATTTCTTGTACTATTTGTGTCATATATCGCCGTTGTTGATTCTATCGTAGATGTTGAGTTGCTGGGTTACATTTTCTTTTCTTTTTATTTAAACTTCCCAGTTCCCACCCCTGTAACTTAATATCCTGGATCCCACACTACTTATATATGTTTAAAAGTTTTAGTGTGAAAGAGTTTTTCCCCTCCTAAAACATTTAAATATAAACTACGGAGTAAATCGCTAGTTTGCCCCCGATTTATACGTTTCCTGGTTCTTTTATCGCTACTAAAACCACCTATCAGTTTACCATGATGGCAAAAATGGAAGGTGGGAAAACTCAGCTCAAGGACTCTACATGATAGCACCACACACACACACAGATTTATTTGAGTTACCTGCAAGTCAATACACATTTTATCTGATCGTAGCTATTACTACTTCAGGTAGGAAACACATAAATAGGTCTCCTACCCACAAAACTATTAACTATGATACCCAGTGCAATATTTTTGAGAACTGAGAATAAGCTTTCAGTGAAGATGAAACCATAGTAAACCCTCATTCTAAATAAATCTTTGAAGAAAAAAAATCCATATATATAACAAGAAAATGGTTCCAACAATTTGAAATTACATTTATAAAAAAAAAAAAAAAAACTGATATCTGGAATACCTCATTAGTTGAGAGCCCAAAGAGCACAAGGAACCAAGTCGGCAGGTCCTACCATCCTAATAACTTTTTCCGAGACTTCATGAAAAGTGTCTTCAGAACATTTCAAAAATCTGTTAAAAGAAAATCACCAACTCAAATTCGATTGTAAAGCAATAATACTGGAATAATATCAAATGTAGTGACGTCAAACGCACAAGCAATAGACAGGATTAATAAACTAAAGAGACCAAATTCTAATTCATAACTAGTGAGGAACGATTTGTCACATATAATCATTGGGAAAGAAGAAAAAAGAATTTACATTTATTGGCATTTCTGCAATCACAAGGCTGCTGCTTTCCTCAATGCTTTTCAGAGTTACCACTTCACCCCCAACAACCATATTGATCACGATGCCATCTAAGTTAAAATTTTTATTGGGTGTAAATAGCAAGACTGGAAGACTTTATGATAGAAAAAGACCGTAGAATATAGTTTAAAGTTGTCAAAGAACCTGCAGCCAAACAAGTTGCCATTCTCCTCATGTATGTTTCCTGAATTCAAACAGTCCTAAGAGATGAGATATAAAGCAGATATAATGCATCTTTGCTAAAGTTTGCTTAATGGAAATAATATGAAATCAAGAGTACATTCTGAAACAACTAATGAACTTAATACATTAAACGATGCAGACATTGCTTTGATGAACTCAAAATTTTATGAATTAGGGTATAAGAGTACCTTTTTTGTGGGCAGTTCATAGTTTATCAAAACATTAGAACTGATGGGAGACTCTCCTGAAGCAAGAAGAGGAAGACACGCATCAGTTGCAACTATCAAATGAGATTTCTGCTCTTCCTTTTCAGTCCCTTCATTTTCGGATTGAACAGCAGCATTTTGGTTCCATTTCATTGCGGCATGGCGAAACTTATCTAAAATCAACGCACGTTCTGCTTCAGCAAGGTCACTGTACTGAGACATATTCATAAAACACGGATATAATGGTAGTTCAATAGAAAATTGTCTAACATCCTAAGCAACATCAATACATATAGGCGACTTAAATTAAATGCTACCTGATTGACTTGCAATATACTACTATATATGAAATGTTTTAAAATCAAATGTTCCATGTGTAACTAATTGCATGTCATCATATATGCATTCTCCAAAGTCTATTTGGGAAAAGCGACTCAGAAAGACCAAGTTAGAGCAATCAATGCTTGATGAGTAGAATATCGAATAGCGATCCAACAACTTGTAGCAACCTAAAAGCCACATAGTGTCATAGTGGGACACTGGGGTAACCATGAGGGAACCTATCTGAGCCCAAGCAAGCAAACTTACAAACATATATTCATTCCCACTATTTTCAAATTAGCCATTACTACTGTTTGGAGCCTCATAACCAAAAGCAGACTCGCTTTGGGACTGGTGAATACACGCATATAGGATAGAAGATAGGAACTTTGGGAATATGCCTTTAAAACCTGATGCAAGTTGGGGATCGGGAAATATTTTACTACTGCATGAAAAGATTGGTAAGTTTATCGTTTACAAGGTGGGTAATGAGAAAACAGCATCAGCTTGGTTTAATAATCAGCACAAAGCCGGCCCCCTCATCTTTCATCATGAAATGAGAAATTCATAACCATGGGTTCAATCTAAAAGAAAAAGTTTGTGATGTTATTGAGAATGGAAACTGGCTTTGGCCAGCAAAATGTCCTGGTTATTTTGTTGTTTGAGAATAAAATGAATACTGCTTGTTGTAAGGAAAAAATAAAGGCGAGCTCATTCCATTATCTGTGGGTAGAATATGGACAGACATTCGAGTCAATAGAAATGACGTTCCATTGACCTAAATTGTTTGGTATAGTCTAAATTGTTTGGTATAGTCAATGTATCCCAAAGAACACATTTATCTTGTGGTTAGCCATGGGTCAATAGCTTCAAGCTCAAGACAGGGTGAAGATTTGTATGCCCAGTTGATACTTCAATGAACTTTTTGTAAGACCCAAATCGATTCACATCTTCATCTGTTTTCTGAACGTGATTATTCAAGGCAGGTCTGGATTAAGACAAGGTAACTTGCTAACATGGATATTGTGTCTGGCGATGCTTCACCTACTACCTCATACCAAAGATAACTTAGAATGGAATGTAATTGGGAGACTCGTATTTGCAGCTATAATCTATTACATTTGGAAGAAACAAATTTGGGAGATATAAATAATAAAAAAAAAAAGAAAAAAAAGAAGAGAGAGTTCTTGATATCATTTATCACCATTTATGAGATGGTATGTTTTAAACTACTCAAGCCTTTCTTTCAATTCCTCTAGAAACCTGAAAAGGGCGGCTGAGTTGTGGATAAATATAGGCGACATGTGAAAACAGTCACCAGCAGTAAGTTTTTTCTTTGTGCTTAGTTGTAACAAATTGTACATGACTGGCTAGTTGGTGTTACAGTTTAAGAGTATTGGTCTAGGTTTTGCTATTGGTGAATATCTCGAAGTATAGGCTATGAGTGGTTGTTTGTGGGAGTCCCATGACATGAGTTGTGCATAACTCGTATTCTTTAGCAATACAGTTTACCGGAGGTACCATCCTCTTTTATCCAAAAGAAATGTCACGACTTAGTCCCGTTACGAAATATACTTGTGAACTGGGAGAAAAGATGAGAAACTGAAAGCGATATAACTGCGGTTTTTGAGAACAGCGGAGAAAGAAAGAGTCTAGAAATACATGCCTAAACCGTTTGTAAAGAGAGAATTTGGGTGAAACATACTCTTTCTGTAGGGCACAAAACAAAGGAAATGCTTCCTCTTGGTTTAGAAATACAAAATTTTAGTATTAGAATGCATCAAGAATTCAAGATTATACGTTACAGTTTCTAAATTCCATAAAAGCGTATTTATTCCAACATTCTTATTAAGAAAGCTAGCTTCTTTCTTAATAAATTCATGTGGGAATAAGGATTTGAGAATGTTTTCAACTATAGTCCGAAGTCTGTTGTATGTATCCAACATTCCAACTTAGAGGACTTCTATTGTGTGTACCCAAGTTTCAAATATTGACAGGGTATTTATTCGTTGGTATTTTTGCTGGCGTAACATCCATATAAGTTGCTACGTGGCATCCGTTTAAGTAACCACACTATCAAAAATACAACACATACCATAGAAATATTTGAATGTATACACACAATAGGAACTTTGTAAGCTGGATACACACAACGGATTCCGGGCTATAATTGAATACATTTCCAAGCACTTAACCCTTGAAAATACACTGGTTTAGGAATTAGAGTACATCATGATTATACGGCACAGTCTCTAAAATCCATAAAAGCATATTCATTTATGATTACACTTCCTAGGTACCATTAGCGAAACAACAATCTAATCCAAAATTCTCATTAAAAAAGCTAGCTACTTTCTTAATAACCTCATGCTCTTTGACGTAAAAACAAAGAGCCACATAAAAGAATAACTTTGAAAACCGGTATAGTATTAGACGAGCTCCAATAAATTCCAATTATGTGCTAGCAAGCATTGGCATTGGTCTAAAGTATATGCTAAAGATACAAATTACTGAGGATATCAAGGAAATGCAAATATACCAGCGGTGTGACGGAAATGTAGGAAATGTTGGAGACGGCAGAGCAAACCGCGTCAAGCTCATCACGCGTGCTACAACAAACGACTATGGGAAGCCACGGACGACGCCCCGCCATTCCTAATAAATCCACCAACGTCTCCTGCCAAGATTTCCCCAAATTGATTATATTTCAATCCAACCTGAAACAATAGATATACAAATAACAAAAACGTGACGATTTAAATACTACTTACCATTTTAAAGTGGATTCTGTCAACTGCGAGATAAAAATGGCGTTGTGGACTGCAATAAGATTCATTCATAAATTAAATTAAATTAGTTGCTATTATTTATTTGGAATTAAATAATTAATTAAAAACAAATTAATTGTGAATAACCTAATAGAAGCAGTAGAAATGGCGGTGGCGGAAGGAGAAAGATGTGAAGAAGAGGAGGAAGATGGTTCCACTGACTCCATATCCGGCGGGGAGGTGATTGAAATCCTTTGCCAATGATCGTTGGTCTTGCCCAAATATTACTGTCTTTTTACTTCGGCCAATTTGAATAAGAAACCATATCGCCAATGAGCTGTTGTAGAGTGTTTGCTTTTTTTAGTTTCAGTTCTTAGTTTCAATGGATTCCACCTTTGGTTATAGAATGAAATTTGTCGTTAAAATAAAAATTGTACCATATCCTCGGGTTAATTCAAAACGATATTAAAAATTTTAATTTCTAACTTATTTTTTTAAACTCGACTATTATTTATGTTTGTTTTTTTTTTTTTAATAATTTCAATTAACTTTATGTCATTTTAGGATCCTAAAATGCCGTTGCGAACTAGATTAGTATACGAACATAATACGAATATTCGGCGGAATAATTACGAATATATGTATATCGCATATTGACTGTTAGGCTGTTAGCCGTTCTGGTTTCCCACGATTAATATACTGATGATATACTTCATCCACATTATAAAGCTATACGCTCCGTATCCAGGATATCAAACTACATTACGAAGCTTAACCTTCGTAATCCTGTATACGCATATGGTACAACCAAATCTTGTTTAACTAATCAAAAACTTGCATATATTCTTTCTGCCACATAATACATACTCATCTAAATCTCTTCCTGAATACTCGGCCAAAGAAATACTTATAAAATATTTGACACAATCTTTTTCTTTTTTATCCGAGATCTCCTACAAATAAGTAGGGATTTATCCTAACTGCTTTACATTTTCTCCAAGGAACAACCCATCTATATAAGATGGAAGTTACCTTATAAGTGCACATGCAATTCTTATCATACAAATTTATATCTCACAACACCCCTCAACTAAAGCCTGGTGGCATAAAGTGGCTAAGTCCCTACAACCGCAAGGGAAGCATTCACTCACAATTCACCTTTTTGATCCAAAAACACCAAGGTCATAACCTAGTGCAACTATTTGATCAATCACATATCTATAAGAGATAACGACTTACTACAATATATATTTAATGGTAACTACTTCACCCCTCCTAAAATATATGCTGACACAATAAAGTATCATTGATCATGCATTCGGCAAACCATTCAACTTGTCTATAAATTTAAGGTTTCACTTATACATCCAACTAAAACATACAACACCACCCTAAAAAACCCTTTTGTATCACTTCTAGGTCTCGCTATGGTCAAACGTCAAGATGTTTTTAGAGTCAAAAGTTAAATGAAGGCTTTTTCACTACATTTAAATGGAACAAACCGTTGAAGAACATATAGATATTAGTTGCGATGCGATATCAGCCATCGTGTCCTTAGGTCATCATCGATATGTTCCAAATCACAATCACAAAATTGAGGTGATGCGATAGTTATGTGCCATTATATCATAACGGTCCAAATCATGACCACATCTCTCGATCGCCTCACTAAAAGGAGTTATATGCACAAGGAATCTTCTGAGAGATGTGGTCTTATGCGGTAGACCGTAACAAAGCTTGATAACTACACATTTACGCTACCAGTATCATATATTTTTTGTAACATAAATATGTATTTGTATTTGTAAGTATAATTAAGTGTATAGTAAATGTAACGAGACGAACAATAAAATATGATATAGTGTCATTCATTTAAACAAGGATCCAAAATACTATCAACATACAACTTCAGTTTCTCAATACTATCTGTTATATTTTTACGTTCCATGATTGAAGATTCGACACGGTGGAGCTCTGTCAACATGTGGAGTAGTTGTTTTCCCGTTCATTTGTTTGAATTAACATTGTCAATATCTCGTCTTTAGTTGATCAAAACTATTTTCACTGATCAGATATTGTGGACGGTCGTTGGATGATTCTACGTCTTCTGAAGACATTTTACTTGTGCTTGTAGTTTTAACCATTATTTATACTCTAAATTAAGTAACCAATGAGATGGGTATCAGACGTTTTGCTAAACGTGGTAGTCGGTTGGTTATCCGTTATAACTTTTTAACTGTTTGATCGTTGGAACCACTAAATACGAATATAAATTCTACTATCATACGAGAAAACCTATAAGTGTGCTGCCATGTATTTGTTATACATATCGTTTCATGTTTAAGTATATTGTGTTAGAAAATAGCACTTGTAATTGCTTCAATAGATTACAACATGGAAAAATAAATACAATGCTAAAGAATAATAACAGAACAGAAATCAGAAAACCAAACATCATCATCATCGTGATCGAAACCTGCACAGAAAAACAGAAAAAACAGAATGCAAAATGGAAAAGAACCGGGCTTGTGTTTGACACAATTCCCTTAAACAGATTCGGCGTCTGTTCCCAGGGTACACCGGTAAGAAGCAGTGAACTGCCGGACTTCAACACTTGCCTGAAAGATGGCCGGAACACGGGGATGGTTGTTGTATCAAGAACGAAGGAATGCAGTGTCACTGTGTGTTTTCTGTTTGCATAAGTGTGTTTCTTCCACCGAAAAATGATAAGAATCAATACCATTAACCAGTATTTAATCACTGTTAATGGTGATTAATATTCATAATGAATCATTAAGCTGTCAGTTTTTGGAATTCAAAAAACCATGTTCTAGAACATCCAAAACCGGGTCAGAAAATATGGGTCAAAACTTCACGCGTTGCAGCAAAAAGCTGCTTCACACGGGTCCGGATTTTCGGAGCTGCATTCGTGTCAGCAGGGGCACACCTTGTTTTTTCGAAAACAAGCTTTTAAAGCAAAAATTAGTTCAAGTTGTTTTCAAAACTTAGCTGAAGTTTATAAAAAAAAGGTGAATTAAGTAAGTACCCAATAACTACTTTTAACATTTTGAGTTTTGTTTGTTTGTTTATCATTTATTATTTTTACACTTATAAGTTTTAACATTTTGAGTATTTGTTTGTTTGTCTGTCATTTTACACTTACATAATTTATATACAGGTCCAACTATTAATTTTGACGGATATCTTTCTACAAACAAACAAACAAACAAAAAAACAAAAGTTTCAACTACAAACATAGAAGAAAGTTCCAGCTAACAATCATTAGCTCCATCTACAAGTCCAGTTACCGGCTCTCAGCTTCAGCTAGTGTTAACAAACATACCTTAGATGTGAAACCCATTAAAAATACATAGCTCTGATGAAATCTCACAAAAAAGGCTGGGCGAGAACAAGAAGGGGTCGTCGTCCGGCGGCCGTCACAATTGAATCAATCAATTTAAAAAAGACCTAAAGTTAGGGATTTATCAAGAATCTATATCATTTGTTCTCATTTTCTCTTCACCACATTTATCGACATTTTCAGCAACATCTCCATTATTCGATCCATCGTATTGTTTCAGCTGCTCATAAACTGAAATATTTGGAGGCTAAGGTAAAATACAGCAAAAGGTAATTTGGTTATTAGTTTTAGCGATTTTAAATTAAAATTCCGTAACTTAAAAAAAAATATAATGAAATAAAAAATAATCCTTAATCAATATATAGTTTATAGGGAAAATTCCATAAAAAGGTAATCTTTTTACTCAAAATTCCTAATTTAGGGAACCTATTTAGTTTTCGTCTATTAAAAGGATTCCA
>JAOEHQ010048013.1:0-10459 GCA_025447715.1 Asclepias incarnata | reverse complement strand
TACATTATTTTATTTTGATTTTATTTACATTTTTTACATTTAAATTATCAATTTCTTTTTTCTTATATTTTTAAATTCGAATTTATAAGGAATTAACCTCCCGTGTATTTGACACGGGACTAAATCTAGTATGTACATATAAAAAAATAAATCATTGTAATTCTATTGTTCACAAATGTCATAAACTTTATTATCATCTTCACCATCTCTGTCTTTATTCACAATATTCACCACCTCCTTCAAAACTCTAATTCAAAAAAATGAAACAATATTAAAACTAGACATAAAAATATTAATCAAATTAAAATATGTATAATTGTGCATAATCACAGTAAACATAAAATGTAGCATAAATATATAGTAAACGATTTTATTTAAGAAAACATAAAAAAGGAATTTATTGATGATTGACTACTAATTAAACATCAAATCGAAACCTTTATTGATTTTATATGAACATACATTTACATTTATTTATTAACTATTGATTTACATTTATTTATTAACTATTAATTAAAACAATAAATTAGGAAGGAAAAAAACACAGAGGATTAATTAAATGTAGCACTGCCCCTAAGGAAAAGATCAGAGAATCGTAACTAAAACAATAAATTATAATTGTAACTTACATGATGCAGTTGAGGAGGGAAACATTATAATTATTAATGAACATTTTTTTGTAAAAGCAACCTTTTTATGTTTTTCATCATATAAACTATTTTTTTTGTCTTTCAATAAGAATTGTTTTTTTTATAATTAAAAAATAAAACCTATCTTCAAAAAGCTCATAAAAATGATTTTCATCAAACACACCCTACAATAATATACTTGCAAAAGCATGCATATAAGATTTATCTTAAATTATTTATAAAATTATTTGATATAGATTTTTCACATGTAATATATATTTCGTAAACAATAGGCATACCCGGTTACGGACCGGGTATTAAACTAATTGTCAATGTATATTTTATATGTATTAATATTAATATTAATATCTTTGATATTTGATTATATTGGGTAGTAGATTTTATATATCTAATTAGAAAATTATATTCCCTATGAAGTAGAGATTTGATAACATCTACCAAAAAAATATTTGAAAAATAAATATTTGCCAAAATCATAATATATTTTAGATTTTTATTTAATTCAAAATTCAATGAAATGACGCTGGTTCGGGAGTTAAAGTGAGGCTTGGAGGGGTTCGAGATAGACTTGGGATAATCTTAAAAAGGTTGGTTTTCATGCTTTTCTCGCCCCCTTCTAGATCCAGTAGGATCTAGAATAGCAGAAACTGGGGCAAGAGGTACATAAGGTCCTTCTTTTAAACTCTTTAACATGTACCTTTCTATACCAGAAAAATGTAATAGCATCCTAGCCTTCCATGTTCCAAAAATATCACTGTTCCCATTAAATTTAGGAACATGAGTATTAGAATAGTGCACATGACCATGTGAGGAAGAAGGAGGATTAACAGGAGGAGGAGGAACATTAGTATTAAAAATAGGTGGTGGATCTTGTCCTCGTAGTCAGTGTAAAGCTTTGTAAGTACTTTACACTGATGAGTCTTCAGTCAGATTCGGATAAGACTTCTATTGGGCTCCGACACTGAGAGAGTCTTCTTTTTTCTTACTTCAGTCTTTGACTTCAGTGAGAATGTCTTCAGGTTTACTTCAGATCTTGACTGGAGTGAAGCTCCAGTGAACTTGAATCTGGAGCACAGATTCACCAGTTGGAATTGTTCACTGGTCTTCAACTATTTCTGGACAAATCTATCTGGTCCATTTTTGGACCTTACAAATCCCCCCTATTTGTCATGAAATAGTGCAAGTATTTTCAATCTACTATCTATACAATTTACATCATTGAAAAATACTTGAAATTCTACTAAGTCTTTTTCAGTTTCTAAAGGCACTTTATAGATCAATAGTGCTTTAGATTTTGTTTGTGTTATGTCTAGACTTAGGTTTATCATTTAGCTTGTAAAACAAAAATTGCAACTATAATTTACAGATATCAACAGTAGATAGTTACAAAAATTGCTTAAAAAAGGTAAAAATTACAATACAAGCAAAAATGATTGAAGAGATAAGACTACTTCTTTGAAATGTGCCTTGAAGCTTTTTCAGTAGCCTTTCTTTTCGAAGATGATGGTGGAGAGGATTCTTGTGTTTTTATGCCCAGAGCTACTTCCATCTGCTTATTAAGCTCGAACTTTTGTTGAATCCTCTTCAACCAGGCTAGCTCAGCTTTGGAGTGTTCCTTTACCTTCAGAAGCAAGGTCATTTCTCTAAGCTCAGTCATCCCGAAATCGTGCACAGTGCATTCAGGCCTTTCATCAGTAAATCCTCCTTCCCTGGTTACTTTGATGTGAAACCTTGTGTATCTGGGGTCAGAGGGTACTGGCTGAATGTCTATGCCAAAGATCTTCCTGACGTCGGCTCTCCTCGGTCTGAAGTCATCGTATCTTCTTTTAACCTTCTCGAAATGAATCTGTTCCTGAGCTTCAGATAGGACTGGAAGAATTCTTTTCTTTGTAGTTTCCTGGCCATTCTTTTCAGGGACCACTTCAGTTGTCTGGGGAGTGGCACTGGTGTTCATTGGAATGAAGGTGTCAAGGTTCTTTTCAGCTTCTTGCCTGGCAGACTTTCTGGGAGGAGCTTTGGCCTTCTTCTTCAGCTCCCTCACTACCACTCCAACATTTTTGTTGACTTGAGCTTTGAGTTTGTTTAGCTCAGCATCCCTTAGCTCAATCAACTCTGGAATATGAGTGTTGGTTGTCTCAGAATCATATCTTTTCTCTTCATCAGGATAAACAAATCTGAGAGCCACATCATCAAAAACCTCCAGACATTTGACGATTCTGGGGTCTTGTTTGATTTTCTGATAGATGTCGATGTGGACTCCCATTAAACCGACATAAGTTTGGTCCAGTGTGCCAAGTTTCTCCATTTGAGTCTTTGTATTTTAATACTGATTTATATTAATATTAATAATGATTATGATAATAATACAAAAATTATTATTTAGATTAGAAAACAGCATATTTAATACTGAAGATATGCTTTCAAAACATCTTGTTTGGACACATTAATTTTGCCCTAACCAAGGGTTGGTGGAGATAGTAGTTGCTCTACTATTTTCTTTATCATGTCTGCTAATTGATTAGAAAATGAGCCCTTTTTTTTTGTCTTCACTCCCTGCTAATCCTCGGCTAAAAACGTATTTTCATAAAAATAATTCTAAAACTTATAAATGTTTCAATTGATAATGGAAATCTAATCCATATAATAACTTATATCTACATCTTAAAAAATACAAACTATATTAGTCGGTATATATACAATATATCAAATAAATTTGTTAATTTATATTAAAACAAACTTTCATATGTATGTATTAATTAATATTTAATAATTTATCAACTTCATAAAAGTTATCAATTAAATTTTTTTTTTAAAATAAAAGAATATATGTATACAAGGTACATCCCCATTATTAATAATTTAAAGTATACATAAATATTTAAATTGACTAATTAGGGACTTGGCGCATGGACAAGTGTATGTTGCAAGGTGTTGATATGCATCAAAAATGAAAGATCAAAAAAAATATTAAAACAAATTTCATCTACAAAGAACTATTATAAAAGATAAAATAAAATATAAATTTTTTAATAATTACATTATTTTATTTTGATTTTATTTACAATCTTTACATTTAAATTACCAGTTTATTTTTTTTTTTATATATTTAAAATTTGAATTTGTAAGGTTTTTTCTTTGTATTTATTTAATAATTCATTTTATTTTAAAATGTCATTAATCTCCCGTGTATTTGACATGTACACTTGTGTATTTGACACGTACACTTGTGTCTTATCAAATTGAAAAACAAAATGTAATTTGTAAGCCAATCGTCGTTCATGAAGACGTCTCACTTGTAAGTTGGTCATAACATTAGGCTTTCTGTTCCTGAGGACTTCATAGGCTGCCTTCTTATGTCTATTCACATAAACAGACCAGTTTTGGGTGTGACAAGCTGTAGCAAATGCTTCTGCCCAAAAACTGGTAGGAAGACCAGATTCATTTAACATACTCCTGGCAGCTTCTATCAGTGTACGATTTTTCCTTTTCACCACTCCATTTTGCTCTGGAGTGTGTGCTGATGAGAAGTTCTAAGAGATGCCAGTATCAATGCAGAATGACTCCAGTGTGACATTTTGAAATTTGGTTCCATTGTCACTCCTTAACTGACACACCTTTAGCTTGTACTTGAACTCAATTTGTTTGATGAGAGTGATGATCTCAGCAGCAGCTTCGTTTTTAGACCTGAGAAAGATAACCCAATAATATCTAGAAAATTCATCGACAATGACAAGGGTATACCTTTATCCAGCACGAGTCTGACCATTCACTGGACCAAAAAGATCCATGTGAAGAGGTTCAGTAAGTTGGCGCCTTTCCGCTTTCCCATCTCACATCCTGGACATGGCTTTCCTTCTGAATAGAAACTGGAGGAATCCCTTCTACATGTTGTTTTCTAGACAACTTATTTTTATTTTTGAGATTTAAATGGGATAACCTCTTATGCCATAACTAGTTTGTGTCCTCATCTGCCTTGGTGTAGAAGCATTGTTCTTTAGAAGAACTTTCCATATTCAAGACATACACATTTCCTTTTCGTGGCGCAATCAACATAACCTGCCAATCCATGTTAAATATGGTGCCCTGGGCTATATCAAACAAAACTCTGAAGCCATCATCATACAATTGACTGACACTATTCAGGTTGTATTTCAAACCATTCACATATGCAACACGTGTGAATTTGACTTGTCCATTGCTCAGAGCACCATATCCTTCAGTCTTTCCACCACTATCATTTCCAAAAGTTATTGAAGGACCATCTTCAACATGGAACTCCTCCAGCAGGGGCTTACATTTGGTCATATTTCTGGAGCATGCACTATCCAGATACCAGATTTGCTTCTTTCGATCTCCCTGCGCATGCACAAAAATTATTAGTTTGATTTGGGAACACATCGACTGATGGGTTCACTGGACTCTCCCCTTTTAGTCCCTTGTAATTTTTGTGGTGTTTTACTGGAGGAAGTTATTGGATACTTTCCTTCATCACCAGTTCCAATGAAAACAATTGGTTTGACAGTTTTGATTACCTTTTTCTGAACATATTTTGCTCCAGATTGAGCTTTTTGGTTGTTTTGAAAAAGGTTTTGTATTTTGTTTGGGAGTAGACAAGATTCCTACAAAATTGTTCAGTCTAGCATTACAACTTTGAACCTGGCGAGCCAAGAGTTTAACTTGGCTCTCCAGTCGCAACAAAATACTCTCAGATGAGCCATGAGCCTTGCCAGTGGAGCTGGTCTTTGGGTCAGGAAGGGAGGCTTCTTTTTCTTGAGAGTTTTAGGATCCTTTGAAGAAGATTGAGGTGAAGATTTCTTCAAAGTGATCTTCTTGACTGGAGCAGTGGTCTGGACTGCACCATTCTTGACCTCAGGGGTCTTTGCTTCAGTTTTGACAACATCAGACACATCATACTCAGTTTTAGGTCTAATTTCTGAGGGTAATAAATGAAGATATGGAACCAGAGATGCAACATGCAAGTTTCCATCAAGATAAGCTTTTTGTTGTTGGGGAAACTGGTTACATGCATCATCATATGGTCGCTTAGTTTGCATCCTGGAATTTCTTTCTTTTTCAATGATGTTTTGAAGCTCTTGTTTTTCAAGTTCTAGAGCTTCAGTTGTCAAAACCTGGGCTTTATAAACCAGATGAACATCTTGCAATTCTTTCAATTGTGTCTGACATGCGCTCAGTTCATTGAAATCTATTTCTAAAAGTTTTAAGCTTTCCGAGAGCACAGTTTCAACAAAAATTAAATCACAATTAAGAAGTTCTGCAATGTCCATCTTCAGTTCAGGGTCAGTTTTAGAGGCAAAATCACATACCTTCTTTAATATAATGTCCACCCATCTCCCTGATACAACATCTTCTTTCACCGGGTGTTTCTGATATTCTACTGCCATAAAACACATTTCCTTGACCTCTTTTTCATCATCAGAATTTTCCTACTTCTCATTTGTAGCCATCATGCACCCATTTTTATTTTGCTTTTCGAGTGACATGAGAGCTATCTGAGCCTTAAGCTTTTTATATTTCATTTTATAGCTATCATAATGCTTTGAAAAAGAAGGGGAGGGACCAGATTGTGAGACAGACTGACTAGACCTACATTTCATCATAAAATGGCCTTTCTTACCACATTTAAAGCATGTAAGATTGGTTTTATCCACAGAAGAACTAGAAGCATTTGGTCCACTAAATCGATTTGATTTTGCCTTAAAACGATTAAACGTTTTAGCAATCATGGCGACCAGGTCATCATCGTCAGTTTCATCACAATGTTCAGTGACAGAATTAGAAATTCCAGAATTCATAAGTTCACACATTACCTTCTTCATCGAATGTGACTGGACATTCTCAGATGATAATAGTGCAGCACAAAGGGGTTCAGACTGCTAACCACCTTAGAATTGCTCAGCCACCAGTCTTTGAGCATTGTTTTCTTCAGTAAATCTGAAGGCTCCATAAAGAGAAGCAAGAGTGTGGCTGTGCAAGGTTTTCCATTGTCTTTAGACAAGAATCATGTGAGACCATTTAGAGGGTCAAGGTGTATGTTTCAGTGAGGCCTTCATTAGGTAAAGTAAAAAAAGACTCATATTTCTTGTATAAAGCTACCTTCCTGGTAACAAGAGTGTCATCTCCTTCTTCATATTGAATGAGTAATTTCTCTCACATGGATTTAGCACTGGGAAATAAGACTAGGGTAGGAATTAAATTTTCTGGAACAGCACTAAGAATCATATTCTTAAGCTTGGTATCCAAGTCTACAAGTCTACGTTCCTCTTCGGACCAATGGTCTTCATGCTTTTCTCGCCCCCTCCTAGATCCAGTAGGATCTAGAATAGCAGAAACTGGGGCAAGAGGTACATAAGGTCCTTCTTTTTAAATCTTTAACATGTACCTTTCTATACCAGAAAAATGTAATAGCATCCTAGCCTTCCATGTTCCAAAATTATCACTGTTCCTATCAAATTTAGAAACAGAAGTATTAGAATAGTGCACATGAACATGTGAGGAAGCATGAGGGTTAACAGGAGGAGGAGGATGAGGTACATTAGTATTAAAAATAGGTGGTGGATCTTGTCCTTGATTTTGATTTTGATTTTGATTTCCACCCTGACCACCTTGACCATTACCTTGAACACTTCCAGAAGTAGACATCTTTACAGATCTAGGTTATGGATTTTTACAAATCAACCTGCCTGCTCTGATACCACTTGTTAGTCCCGATTATGACCACTTCTGGAGACACCTCTATGTAAATAGAGATCAAAGACAAACAAAGACTTTTGACTTTAAACAAACAATAATGTAAACTAGTGGAACACAATTATATAAATTTCAAATGTATTTTATTTATTGATATTAAACAAAATACAAGGTTGATACGGAACCAAAGATAATACAAGTAATGCAAATATCCTAAACAACCTATGAAATACAATGTGCTCTATACTTGAAAATCTCTTTAAATAATCGGAATACTTAAAGTTGTGAAGTATTCCTTGTTGCGACCTTAGAGAGAAGCTGCACAAATTCACCAGTGTAGAATTGTGAATGTAAAAATGAGATCTGGCTTGTGCAACCCTTACTATTTATAGGCAAAGTCCAAGATGACGTGGACTGTGTCGTACAAATACGGTTGAGAGCATTTAAGAAGTTTTACTAACCTTCTTAAATGCTTTGTCTAAGGTAAGGAATAAAGTCACTTTGATGTGACTTGTCAACCTTTAGACACAACCACCTTTATCTATAGTTGTACCTTTAATAGACAAGTGGATTATCCGGGTAAAGAGTAGTAAAGGTAAAAGGTTCCTCGTAATCAGTGTAAAGCTTTGTAAGTACTTTACACTAATGAATCTTCAGTCAGATCTGGATAAGACTTCTACTAGGCTCCGCCACTGAGAGAGTCTTCTTTCTTCTTACTTCAGTCTTCGACTTTAGTGAGAATGTCTTCAGGTTTAGTTCAGATCTTGACTGGAGTGAAGCTCCAGTGAACATGAATCTGCAGCGCAGATTCATTAGTCAGATTTGTTCACTGGTCTTCAACTATTTCTGGACAAATCTAGCTGGTCCATTTCTAGACCTTACATATACGTTAAGGGAGAAAGATCTATTCAAATATTTTTTATTATTAACTCTCTATCTAGTTACAATATTATTTTAGGTAGGCCCTAGATCCATGATATGAAAGTTGTCCCATCGACGTATCACCAATGTGTCAAGAAACCGACGCCCTGGGGAATTGTCAAGATCTGAGGTGATCAGCAAGAAGCAAAGGAATGTTCCACGAAGCTAAGATCAACACAACAATCAAGGAAACAAGTACGAGAGGTGTTAGAACCCACCAAACAAGATGTTAAAGAGATGTCCTTGAAACAGGAAGATCCTAACGTCAAACTACTTCCAAGATCACAAGTGATCTCAGTAAAGATCTATTGACTTTCTAAAGATATTATTACTTTCAAACTTGGTATAGATAAAAGTTTCAGGTTTGTTCAACAAAAAAGAAGGAAGCTCGCTCCAGAAAGAAATGTCATCATTCAAGAAGATTTGGAGAGGTTGCTAAAACTAGGATGATTAGAGAAGTCAACTTTCCGAAGTTGTTAGTTAGCAAATGTAGAGGTGGTGCAAAAGAAAAATGGGAAATGGAGAGTTTGTGTTAATTTCACTAATCTCAACAAAGTGTGCCCAAAAGATCCATTCCCACTACCACACATTGAAGCAATGGTAGACACGATAGCTAGACACGAGATTCTGACCTTTATGGACGCATCATCAGGATATCAACAAATTCAGATGGAGCATTTGGACCGAGAAGATACTGCCTTCATGACACCCAAAGGTATTTATTGTTATATCACCATGCCTTTCAGATTAAAAAATGCAGTTGCTACATACCAAAGACTAGTGAATATGATGTTCAAAGACCAACTGGGGGATACGTTGGAGGTGTACATTGATGAAATGGTGGTAAAGTTAAATAAAGCCGAAGATCATCTCAAGGATCTCGAAGTAGCGTTTGATATCTTAGTTTAGTATAACATGAAGTTGAACCCTGCTAAATGCCATTTTGGGGGTCGGAGCTAGAAAATTCCTCGGATATATGGTAACAAAAAGAGGGATAGAAGTAAGCCCAGAACAAGGTTATTTTAGATCTCAAATTGCCGGCTAATCCGAAAGATGTTTAAAAATTGACTGGAAGAGTAGCGATGCTTAATAAATTTGTTTCAAGATCCTCGGATCGGTAAAAAGAATTTTACGAGATCTTGAAGAAAAACAAAAAAGTTCGGATGGGGAGAATTGCAAGAAAAAAGTGTTTCAGGATCTGAAGACTTATATGTCTACTCCGCCTTTGCTCATGAAGCCAGAAGAGGGAGAGCCATTATTACTATACTTAGCGGTATCTCGACACGCAGTAAGTGAGGTGTTGGTCAAAGATCACGAAGGACAGCAACATTATGTCTACTACGCAAGTAAAAATTCACTTGATGCTGAAACCAGGTATTCCCATCTTGAAAAACTTATTTTGTCACTAGTTATGGCATCAACTAAACTTGGACATTATTTTGAAACTCATGTTATTCATATTAAGACAAACTATCATATAAAATGCGTGTTTAGAAAACCAGCGATGTCAGGTCAGATGGCCAAATGGTCTATGAAATTAAGTGCATTTAACTTAGAAAATAAACCTAGGGCAACAATAAAATCCCATGCCTTAGCTGATTTTGTGGCCAATATTGTCACTCTTTGTAACACCCTGATTTCAAAAATACAGATTTCCAAAAAAAAATTTCTAACATTTAAGAACACCGTTAAGAAATGCGGAAGCGATGTTTCAAGTCGTGTAAGGGCATTTAACGTGAACGTGACATGGCAACCTATCAAAGTCTAGTGCACTACATGTACAAGTCAACCAAATAGTCATAACAAGCCATAACATAGCATGCAATTCATTTCTACTATAAACATGCTTAATTGTAACCCCAATGAACCCCAAAGATGTCCCAAACCCCATATAACGCATGAGGTAATTTTAAACAATGTAAAATGGAAATTAGTACGCAAAACAAACACTTAAGCAAAATAGCAGACTGTCACGTCGTGACACAACCAAACACCCCACTCCATGAACGTCTCGCACTTTCCATTACGCCGTGACACCTAGTGTCACGCCGTGACACACTGAAACCATACAGATCGCACGCCGTGACACTATGGTGTCACGCCGTGACCACTGGCACTCCAACCCTCACCAATTGCTCGACATTTGTGGCACGTCGTGACACACTTATCTCAAAATATCG
>JAOEHQ010048012.1:0-10460 GCA_025447715.1 Asclepias incarnata | reverse complement strand
TATATATAATAAGTTATGAGGATATAACGCAAATTTCAAATAACTAATTAATATATTAAAATATTATTAACTTTTAATTTTTATTTTTTTTTTAAAAATTTTTTTTATCAGAAGGGGCGAAAATCTCCCCTTTTGCCCTTAAAAATCGCCCCTTCTGAGGGGGTGTCTATAAGGGAAAAAAAAAAAAGGATGCCTATAGCACGCCCCTTTTTGAATTTTGATTTTTTATTTTAATTCAAAGTTCAAGATCTTTTTAATTTGACCTCTCAAATTGAGGATCTCCATCTAAAACTTATAAGTGTTGAGACAATTTTATACAATATAATTGCATATAAATTATAGGGTTTAGTGTCTCGCGATATAATGATCTATGTCTGATTGTGTATGTTATGTAATGATCTGTTCGGGTATTTATTGTATGTAATGAACTTTCAAACATCGGTTATTGGATGTACCTAACCAATCAAAAACTTACAAACTGATAACGTGGCATTGGATGTGACAACTTATATGGTAGCCATGTATACCCGAGTACATCCAATAAACGGAATTTGAAAGTTCATTACATACAATAAACACCTGAGTAGTTCATTACATACCATATATAATCAGGCATAGTTCATTACATCGCTGGACACTAAACCCAAAATTATATGTATATAGTTGATTTATATATTTTTAAGTGTAAACAAATATTATATTCTAGGCACTTATAAGTGTGAATATTGATTTACTATAATATCGAGACGTAAATAACAATGACTCATTTCATTTGTTCATATTTAAAAGCGCATAAATTTTGTACATGTTTATAAATGTAAACAAATTAAAAAATTTATATAAAATTTTTAAAAATATAAAAAAGAGTGTGTAGAAACGATAAATCTGTTGTAGATCACGGAATTTGTAAATAATTATTCCTAGCTTATTTCAAATAAGATTAAACTACAAGGCCATCCTCTAGTTTCACTCTAAAAAAAAAGGTTTTAATATGATAATATTGCATTCCATATTTTATTTATCATATATTGGAAATTTTGGATTGGAAATACTCTTACCTTAGCGGAAATCACACTTGTATTACTCGAGTATAGTAAGGAATTCCGGTAAAAGACCTTAACCGTTTGGTTCAAAGATTTCAATGAAATTTGATGGAAAGAAATTTGAATTTCTTTTCTTGTGTTGTTAAGTTAACATAAGAAATCTCAAATTCTTTTCCATCAAGTTCCATTGAATCTTTGAACCAAGCGGTCCATTTGAATTTTTAACCATTAAGTGCTAAGTGAATAAAGTGTTTGAATGGTGTTTATTGACTAAGCAATAAATAGTTGACGTTTGTTTATTATGTTAAAATTAAACATTTCTAAATGACTTAATTGATTAAACATTTTTTAATTAAGACTATTAAGGCCCTGTTTACTTTTTACTTATTAGACTTAATAATTAAGAACTTAATAGAATTAAGTCAAATATCATGTTTCTTTTTTTACTTAATAAACAAAAATAACCATCAATTATCTATTTATTACTTAATACATACAGACATTATTTATACATTCAGTCACTTAATACACTCAGCACTTAATAACACTAAAAAAAGAAACGGGCCCTAATATATGGCCACATGATGGAAAGAACAAACTGCCATGCCTCTCATTTCCAGCGGCCAAATATCGAGAAAAAAAACTATTCTAGCAAGTTGCAGTTAATCTAGTGAGCGTTTTACTTTGCTCGAGTTTGGTAAATAGAGTTCCGGAGGAAGGTTTGGCTTATAAGTTGCGATACACTATCGTGACGATAAACTGTTTCCAAGAAATATTTAGGCATGTTTAGTTACAGAAAACATGTTTTAATTTTCCGTTTTCATTTTTTTTTTAAATGAGAAGGATTTTCTATCCCTAGAAAACCCTTGAAAATTTTGAAAACGCGTTTAGTGGCAATTTAGAAAAACATGAGGAGTTTTTCATTTCTAAAGTGAAAAATATTTAAAAAACAATAAAATCATGTTTTTAAGTTTTCCATTGAAAAATAAAAAACAGTATTTCAGTTTTCTTGGAAAATTTTTTTTTGGAAACTATGATTTGATCGCGTTTTTTGTTTTTCATGTTTTCTTGAAAAACAAAAATGGAAAACAAGGGGTGTTTTCCCGCGCCCTAATTTCACATTGAGTGGAAGCACACATTGAATTTATATTTCCAGAGGTTCTTAATGATGCGTCCCCTTAGAGTTCTTCAGCTGCCTTCATCATCAGATACAGTCTTTTAATCCACTCATATATATCGATATCAATCTTATAGATATGCCACATAACTAAAATCGGGTAGTGAAAAGGAAATTAGCGCATGATATGCATATCGTCGAAATGATTATGTAATTGTAGATAAAACATGGGAAGGGATGATCAAATAATGCAAAGAACTGAAAATGGAACTACCCAGATCGAGTAAATAACCATGTAATTTACGCTACTTGTTAGAATGAATGAGACCAGGGTTATGAACATTTGCGTAGAAAAGATGATGCCCAAAACATCTCATTTTGACTATGAAAAGATCAGCAGCCTAGGCAAATCATCGGGTATTCAAATTTAGGTTCTAAAAAGTACATAACCGAATTTACATATGTGGCACAACTCTAAACAAGATGAATTCAACAAGATTCTTGACAATTCTATTTATGGCTCGTCTAACACTCATAATCTGGTTAAGGTGGATTCAACAAGATTCTTGACAATGCTACTTATGGCTCATCCAACACTCATAATCTGGTTAACTGCCGTTACTCAGAGCATTTGGCTCGGTGAGATATTTTCTGGAAAATGATTTAGGACAAAATCGTCTTCATTCCATACATGATTAATGTCTAAAGTTAACCAGAAATAGATATGCAGAATTCTACCCTGCTTTAACTTAAGAAAAACAGACAAGAAACCCGAAAAACCATCATATAAAAGAAGTAAGAAAATGCAGAATCCCACCATTATACAAATCCATCCAGTTACTTTCACAAATTTTCCCAACTCTTTTTTCCTTTTGGTTGTTTCTAGCATCTTACAAAGAGACTCATCATAGATGAGTTTGGTTCCTTCAGAAAACAACTAAATCTATTCATATTTAAGGTTAAACTTCGAAAACTTCAGTCAGCAGTTAAGCACTTGTGCGCATTGATAGAGGAAGTGATATGGATCAACTGTTGTACCAGCAGCCCAACGGGACTAAAGTTTGGAAAGTTAACAGAAGGGAGAAGTTTCGGTGAGGCACACATGATTAGTTGTCAGCCCAAAGAAAGCGATTATATTATATGTCCCTAATAGTGGAAGCAATTAGGGAATCCAGAAAAATACATTTTGAGTGTTACAGCTATTAGCTTGGGCAGAGAAGTTAACCATTCAGCTGGTTCTTATCACGCAAAGCAAATAACTTTCGACAGATGCCTTAAACCATAGGATGACCTGAAAAATCATTCCGCAATAATATAAAGAATGCAACATAAAAGTCACAGATGTATATTGGAAGAAAACCACATAATAATAACCCACTGCACCATATTAGTTCTCACACAGCTCTTTTCGGATATAAGATGCCAAAAATGTATTGAACCAAAACTGAATAAGAAAACACGTCTATAATACTTCTATTAGACAAGCCGACAAGGAGACATACATTATTTCAAAAATCTATCAAGATGACATCCTCCATTAGACTATAGGTGAGCTTATATTTACCAAGTAAAAACTAGGAAGTATTGAAAAAGTTACACATGAAATATACCTCAAATTAGTTCAACGCCCTTCTCCTACCTGATTTTAGATTGCTGGGGATTATAGACACTGCATCTACACATATTCCACCTTTCGAGTGAGTGCAATCTATCTGCTTCATAGAGAATCTCACTTCAGTAATAGGATCGGACTCATTTACAATGAACTCGCCCACTTTATATTCTATCCAGCAACCCCGTTTGTGACATCCGTTTGCATAATCTTCGGCACAATCGTCAAAGAAACATTCAGTAGATGCTTCTTGACCATCTGACGTTGACATGTCAAACCTTACCGGTTTTATATCCCAACCATGTGTGTGTTCAAAATTGCAAACACGTCGTCCCAACCTTTTAGAGAACCTTCCCAGGTGTATTCTAAATGATAATGTGTAGATATCTGGCGGGAAAGGGAATTTTACCGAACCATCCACTTCAAACCACCACACTTGCTGCAAATAAGCCACAACATTGAACCTGCAAACACTAGCAGAATCAATATGTTCTCCTGATGTTAAAGAGCCATTAATTACTACTAAAAATACAACACATTAACAAGAGAAAACTTTAGTCGCAGGAGAAGGTTGTCGCAGGAGAAGAACCCATGATGATCCAACGAAAGGAAAAGAAAAGAATCAAAACATTTTTGGAAAAAACCAATATTAAGCTTTAACATTTATTTATTGTACAACTTACATGTATTAAGTTATAAGCATTATAAATTAAAAGCAAAGTTACAAATCATTTCTAAAATAATGCAACACTAAGCTTGTAACATGATTTATTATACATCATATGCGTTAAGTTATAAGCTCGATACATCAAAAAGAGAAACATAATACAATGTGATGCTGGCAGGACTATGTAGACTAATATACAAAAGGGTTATACAATGTTATAAGCATTATAAATTAAAAGCAAAGTTTCAAACCATTTCCGCAATAACACAATACTAAACTTGTACATGATTTATTGTACATCTTATGTATTAAGTTATAAGCTCGATATATCAAAAAGAGATACATGATACAACGTGATGCTTGCAAGACTATGTAGCAATGTTTTGAAAACCGGACCAGATGTATTATATAGAACAAATTACATTTTTGGTCCCTGTGTGCAAAAAAAAGACAAGAAAGCGTTTGCAGGCCGACCCAACCTGGACCATTTCAACAAAATCTCTAAGTGACCAATTTCAACTCAAAACGTCTTTGCCATCTTACCCAACCAGACCATCTTGCCACCTCTACTTAACATGCTCCAGCATTAGTTCCCTCTTTCATTGTCATCGGATAATGCAGCATAAAAGCTCAAGGCACGGATCTTAGGGATAAATCTCAAACTGTGTAGTGAGACCAAGGTTATCACATTTCCTTAACTTTTGCGTAAAAAAGCAAAATAACTTGGGCTTTTAAAACAATGATGCAATTGTGGCATCTCACATGGACAGATGGGGAACCCACAGCCAGGAGCAAAGATATATAAATTATCTTACCGCAATATAATTCTAAATACTTTAGATACAACATAATCAGATGTCAAAGAATATGTTTTAGTATATCCTGAGCAAGTCGATATCATGGAAAACACCATTCTATAAGCTATACTCCCTTAGGTTGTGTAGGAGTCATCTACTTAAAGGGTTTAACCACAACTCACAGACGTTCATCGACATTTGCTTATGCAATCATAAATTGCACGGAAAATGCTGAGCAACTTAACAGCATCAAATCATCTGTATTCTCTCTACAACTGAAAGAGCAACGCTTCTAACTGGATACAACCAGCACCATTTGCCTCAGATAGTCAGAATTCACCACTCTGACCACCTGTATTCATCTCTCACTTTTGAAGACATCACCACCACCACCCATGGCCCCCCTTGATTTCCTAATGGTCAGTAATTTGTATGCAAGAAGATGGTTCCCATTAATCAACAACTTTTAAGTTATATCCTCAAACTTTTTGAGGGTTGGCCACATTGCTCTTTTTCTTTTCTAAGATAATAAGTCAAAATGGATTCGATAACCCTAAAGATGTTGCTTCTACACATAATACTTTCCACAAGCTCATCCGTCTTCCCTTACCTCCCAATCAAAGAGGCGATAATAGACAATCCAAATGAAGAGTATAACCTATAACTATGGCAACTAAATTTAAGAAAAGACGACCCTAAGAAAATCAATTTTGAAATTACATATAATAGGCAGCAAGTTCTTGGCCAAAATATCAATTAAAACGATATAAATCCAATAGAAGAAGAAATATTTATAAGTGCATCGATTTTTAGCAATATGATGAATGGTGATACAAAGATGAATCGATTATGCAATCGTTAAAATAGAGATCTCTTTCTTTGTGTATTTATCTCTTGCATTCATGCATACGTTTACTACTTCTGTTTGAACACTTATACATGTCAGACTACTATCTTGAAGGTCAAAACTTATACAAAAAAAACGCCATTCTTAAAACAAGTTGTACCCGTCTTTTGTCCACTTTTATTTCTTCTTAAATAGATTAAAGTTAGATACAATTTGGTCTAAACATTATATGCCTGCTATACTTCCAATATGTTCCTAGATATATCATATATGTAGGTTGTATCTTATCAAGCTTGTCACGTCATTGCCCGCATTAATCTAAAAAAATGAAATATTAAGCATCTGATAAAAAGCCAACCTAGATTCTTCGGTTTGAACCCAATTCCAGTATCTCCGATCTTCTATTCCAGTTATTGACATTGACTTGGCGGAGATCGACAAGCAAACTCTTCCAGTAACTTTATCCAACCATACTGCCTGCAACATCCCATATATCAACTATATGCATATTAACATTAACAATAACTAACATTTGACATTCAATCTAAAGCTGTTGTATAAAAATATTAGCCAATCTCCAAAAAGAAGAAAAACAAATACCAAAATTTCATCAGAGGGTAGAATATTATGCGCGTTTCCTCATCTATCATAACTTCCTTTTTATTTTCCAAAATTGTACATTTAGAATAGATAAATGATTAGGGTAAAACGTGAACTGATAACCTACAGGCACTGACTTGGATCCAGTTAAACAAGCATGGAGTACGACTTTTCAAAATAATACAAAAAACCGTACACGAAAATTGAAGAAACAGACATAGTATATCCCCTAGAAAAAAAAAATTTAAAAACTGCATAATCAACAAAAGGACTGTGCATAAGTTCTGAACCGGTCACATATCACCCTAATTGAAGAAATCCGGGGTATCATGGCATCCAAATTGGGGCAATAAAAAAAAGGTTATCCAACTTCAGGAAACATTCATAGCACTTGACCCAAAAATGAAATTTTCTGAAAAGTAAATATTGATAACAAACTAGATCAATCACATTATTAATACAACAATGTACCAGAAATTACCCATATGTATAATTACTGATATAACATATTTTTAACATAAGAGGATACACGTGACACCCCACCAACAAAGACAACAATATTCTCCTCCCCGCTTTGCCTGCAGGCTCACGGATTTGTTCTTGAAGACCACGTGAGGGCTTACAAAGGGGGTCACCCATCCCGGTACTCCTCTCACTTAAGCACGCTTAACTCTTAAGGGATCTGGTGCGCTTGTGTCTCGTGGCCTCAAAATGCGATGATATGTCATCATGAAAACAAGAATCACTTCGCCTCATACACAAGTCCTAACACTTTTTTTTCTCCCAATTCTAGCAAATACAAAATTCGGGAGAGTGTGCTAAAATGATATAAGTCTATATAGCAAAAACTAATCACATGTAATCTCAGTTTCTAATCAATTTGGCAAACAAGAACCCTAAACTCAGTAAAAATTTCAGCTTGTTAAAAATGAATTACCTTATTACCGTCATCAAAGGGCACAGGGCGTGAAAAAAGAGCAAAAACATCTTTTTTACACAGATTCTGATACTTGTGAGGCGGCAATAACTCCAAGAGATGTTGATAATTCCCAGGAAGCTTGGATTCCCAGACGGCATCGGACGAAGCAGCGTCGCGAAAGGCGCGGTTCAATCGGGCTAAGTTACAAATCTCAGGGGGAGTTAGATACAGAAAGACACTGGCAACACAGCTCCGAGGTATGTCACCGAGCCCTGGGCCCCCATTACCTGACCCCATCGGCCCCCATTGTTCTGTTAAATTTGATAACGACGATCCCATCTCGTATTTTTATATATGTATATCTTTAGTTAGTTTTTTTTTTTTTCTTTTTTTTGAAAAGTATATCATTAGTTAGTTATATATGATGATGATGATGATGATGATGATTAAAGTGTATGAGGGTTGGGTGTTCGGAAGTGATGATGATCGTTGTTGGCAGACAGGTTTTTCTTCCCCTTTTTCTGAGGATGTCTTTTTTGACTATTTGTTTGTCATAATAAATGAATGAATTTGATGTTAACTATTAAAATTAATTTAAGCGGCGTCGGTTTTTAGAAGCGTCTTTGTTAATGAGCTTGTTACTTGAAAAAAACTACAAATTTTTTTTAAAGGAACATGTAGTATTCATTTGGTTTAAAATAAAACTATCTTGAAAAAATAAAGTTGTCATGTTTTAGATAATATTAAAAAAATATATAAATAGAATATAAAAAAAACAATATGTTACTTAAAAAAATAAAAAATAAAAAAAACAGGGAAAATATGTTGAAAAAAAACAAAACATTAAAAAACACTAGACGCATACCCACGCGATGCAGCGGCAATGATGATAGCGGGGGCGGTGTAGTGGAGGCGGCGGTGGCTGCGGCGGTGGCGGTGGCGATGGTGGTGTTGTGGTTATTAATGTAAAAGGGGTAGTGTAGTTATTTTAGAAATTAAAGAGTGAATGTTGTATATTAATTTCATTAAGGGTATATTGGGTATTCAATAGAATCATGAATAATGTTAGTTATATTAGTAAGAGCATTTTAGGTATTTCAAAGGTAGAAAGTTTAAAAAAAGGAGAGAGATAATTTGTTTATAAGGGAGTAAAGATAAAAACCAAATAAAAAGAATAAAAAGACTAACTTTTTTTTTTGTTGTTGCCTGTGGCCTTTAAAAGGCCAAAAAGAACTAGAAAAACCATAAAAATGGAAGATAAAGGGGGGTCTACAGGTTTAAACTCCTCACCTCTTACTTAATAAATGGGGGGCACACCACCTCTTCTAACACTTTCTTTGTTTTATTTTTGCTATATATTTTATTTATATTAAAACTATATATAAAGACAAAATAACTACCATTCACTTCAATGAGAATTAATATATATATATAATGGCTCGGTTTTTTCATGTTTAGTTTTTATTAATAATAAATTATTTAATATTTATCTTGAATGTATTTATCTAACATAAATAACCAATAATAAATATTTGATATTGTTATATTTGAATATGTAATAATATTTTTTTACAATCAATTTTTGTCAAAGTATAAGCTTGTGTATTATTAAATAACCAGATCATGAAAACCAGCATATAAATATCTCCTATTATTTAACATGAAACATAACATAACAACTACAGTACAACGTATAAAAGTATCTCATATTATTTAACACGTGGTATTAAAATAACCGTAAAGATTACGTTATTTATAGAAATGCTATGGGTGCGCGAATAATATCAAATGAATCATAACATAACAACCACAATAAAATATCAACGTAAAAAAATATCCGTTATTATTTAACATGTGATATTAAAATAACCATAAAGATGACATTAGTTACATAAGTGTCACGGGTTAACAGTGTAAAATGAATCATAACAAAGCAACAATTATAAAATAGCACCGTCTAAAATTATTCGCTATTGTTTAAAACGTGGTTTTAGAATAACCATCAAGACGGCGATAATTACAATTTACAAAGTTGTCATTAATGAACAGTGTGAAACATGAAATTTTTTGTCAAAACGACAAATTGATGAACA
This sequence comes from Asclepias incarnata, assembly GCA_025447715.1. Classification (NCBI taxonomy): domain Eukaryota; kingdom Viridiplantae; phylum Streptophyta; class Magnoliopsida; order Gentianales; family Apocynaceae; genus Asclepias; species Asclepias incarnata. The sequence continues at coordinate 765 of JAOEHQ010048012.1, read as the reverse complement.
GTGTGAAACGACGAAAAATTTTACCAAAACGCCCTTGCTTTTTTCATGAAAGTTGATGGTAGTTGAAATGAACCCCGTATTTTTTTGCGGTTTTATGATGTTTAGCAAATTATATCACATTTATTTTGAATACATTTTATCGAACATAAATAACCATCAATATATATTTATTATTGTTGTATTAGAAAATTTAATAACATCTTTTCAAACCTCAATTTTTGACAAAGTATAAACTTGTATGTCATAAAATAATCTGATTATAAAAACCGACATATAAATATCTCTTATTATTTAGCACGAATCATAACATAACAACCATAGTAAAATACTAAAATAACAACGTATAAAAATATCCGCTATTATTTAACACGTGATATTAAAATAACTATAAAAATGACGTTAATTACAGAAGCACCACGGACGAACAGTGTCAAATGGGTCATAACATAGAAACCACAATTAAATAACAATGTATAAAAGAATCAGCTAGTATTTAATAGGCAATATTAAAAGAACTATAAAGATGGAAATAATTACAAAAATGCCATCTATAAACAATGTTAAACGACATATTTTGGCATCGAAAAAACAGCTGCTGCTTTCCACTATCGAGGGGTATATAAATTAGGGAAAATGTTATATACTGTTAACATTATATATGTTACACTCACATTAATTTTCACACATGATAAAAAGGGGGGGGGGGGGGGGGGGGGGGGGGGGGGGGGGGGGGGGGGGGGGGGGGGGGGGGGGGGGGGGGGGGGG
>JAOEHQ010048011.1:0-10460 GCA_025447715.1 Asclepias incarnata | reverse complement strand
TTTTTAATTCATCGGAACATTATCTTCTATACTTTGTGCGGGTACTATTCTATCATTTTATTACACAAAAGAACGTCATCACGACACCTCACACGCTGTATATTTTCATCGCCGTATTGTGCGGGCATGCATCTAGTAAATATCGTAAGAGAATATTTACATTGTATTAGTGAAAAAGGAAAGGCAATCGTTCATTTTTTTTAAAAAATAACAAAATAAAAAAAAAATATGAGAAAAGGGAAATATAAAAAGTTACAGCCATTGAAAACAGGCTAAGAAACTATCAAGCCAGACTTTACACACACACACACAGTGACACAGATAGACACATACATAGGCGATTAGTGACTGAATATATATATAGATATAGAGAGAGAAAGTTAGAAAATCTAGAGAGAGAGAGAGAAAAGATGTCATCGTCGTTCGATACATTCAGCGTCGACGGCGAAGAGTCAGCAACGATTCAATCATCCACCGGTCAATTCGATGAAAATTACTTCGACAACAACAGCACCGCAGCCGATTCGACGCCGTATCAGTTCCCTGCCAACGGTGAATCTGTAGACAGTCCAGATCCGTACGGATTCGGTTCGCATCCGGATCCGGATCCGTATTCGCAACCGCCTCCGTCATCTTCACCGTTTGAATCATCGTCATCTATCCCGATCTCTAACGGTGTGAATCAGGATTACGATGACGGATTATTCAGTTCCGATGGACCTGTTCTTCCGCCGCCTAGTGAGATGCGTGAAGAAGGCTTTGCTCTTCGTGAATGGCGTCGGTCAGCTTCCTATTCACTAGATCTGATATATATATATATACATACATATATTATATTTATTGATTATTATATATTTATTTTTTGTAGATCTTGTGCTAATCAATTGATTAGTTATAAGTGAAGTTTATTTGTGTTTGTGTTGCTTTTAGGTTTTGCTGAATTAATTTTAGAAAAATAAAATAAATTGATTTGTATGGAATTCATTTAATTCAATTAGATAGGTTATAGGTAGTATCAGAATACTAGGTGTTGCTGATCCTTTGATGTTAGTGTTATAGATTAGATACTTGGGAAAAATTTTTTTTATCCCAAACTGGAAGTCTGGCATGATCTTTTATCCTTCTTTTGTTCAATTTTGCTCTGTGATTGTAAGTTTTGGATTTGTGAAAGAACAAGAGAGAAGATCAAAAGTATTGGTAAGGTCTTGTAAAAAAGTGCTGTTGAAAAACATGATCTGAAGTATAAATTTAGCCCAAAAAAACGATTTTTTATTTATTTATAAGTTAAGAGTCATATTTTGGTATGAGTTATGCTTGCAGAAGTTTCCGTAAGTGTTGTAGCTCGTAGGGGACTTCCACAAATCAAAAATATATTGAATAGTGGTAGGTTAAAGAACATGAGAGAAGGCTAACATCGTGTTAAGTTATTGAAAGCGGATCTATACTAGCTGCATATAGCTTGTCAAATCATGCTAAGAAAATGATGTTTTATCAGTTAGTGTCATATTTAGATTCTAGTGGTGCTTGCAGAAGCTGCCGTAAATGCTGGATCTCGTAGTCTGCTTTCTCAAGATAACATATATGTTTAGATGTTTAGTATTTGCAAGTCATGTTTGAATCATATACTCGAGAAGTTTAGGTTGTACTAAAACCCGGCACGTCTAACAGTACTAAAATATTGAGGAAAGAAAGAGAGCTCAGGTAATGGTCTAACAGACATGTCCTTTTGTAATTAGTTTTCTCCATCTGATCAACTATTGTTTATGATTTTATGTTTCATGATCTGGCATTATGTTATATGGGCAAGTTCATTTCAGATCCCGAAAGAACTTGAGAGTCGAGACTCAGGGAACCAATATGCCCCTAGATTAATAAATGGATGCCCATGTTTTGACTGCTTAAAGGTTGGATACTTTCAGAGTTTTAGTAACAAGAAAGACTATATTAACATACATCACCTTCCATGTGCAGACTTAATGCACTTCGTCTTGAGGAGAAGGAGAGCAAAGAGAGGGAATTACGGAGCCAGATCATCCAAGAAGGTGAAGATTATATACGAGCTTTTCATGAAAAGAGAATGAAAAACATCGAGACCAACAAACTCACCAATAGAGAGGGTGAGAAGGTAAATCCATTAAACCACATCATCATCCATTCATCTTTAAGAAGTCTACCACAGCCACAAAAGTCTATTAATGGCAAAACGGACGGGTTGGGTGGACCGGGTAGTGTCTTAAAATGAGCTGGGTTGTAGTTTGTTGATCCAACAACAATTTGTTGCCATTTTTAAATAAATAGCCAGTATTATAAACTAGATTAAGATAGTTTTTTTTTAAAAAAAATATATTATTTGAAATTCATCAATAAAGCATTTCAGGTGGCTGTAAAAACTTTACAACACATAGGGCATCTTTACTCTGTTTGCCAATGATATTTTTGTTGCTGAATTACTTTTTATTACCCGTTGAACCTATCAACTTATTTTACATGCATGATCGGAAATGTTCTACTCGGATTAAAAGCCGTAATTGCATTCATGATTGGCACTGTACTAGAATGCTTTGATGGTCTCACACTCGGTGATGTTTTAAATAACATGAGTTTTCTGTTTGTAACAGATGTATGTAGCGAAGCAAGAAAAATTCCACAAAGAAGCTGATAAACAATACTGGAAAGCGATAGCTGAGCTGATTCCTCGCGAGGTTCCCAACATTGAAAAGAGAGGTAAGAAGGATAAAGACAAGAAACCATCCATTACGGTGATTCAAGGACCCAAGCCTGGAAAACCCACAGATCTCTCAAGGTTGCGTCACATCTTGGTGAAGCTCAAGGTCACCCCACCTGCTCACATGGTTCCACCACCACCACCACCTGCCGCCGCTAAAGACGGAAAGGAAGCCAGCAAAGATGGGAAAGTAGTTGATAAGGTTGGAAAGGATGCAGCCGCATCAACCAGTGAAACAGTAGCTGCTAAAGATTCCGCCTCAAACGGTACTGAAGCTCCAGCTGCACCAGTCGAACAATCTGCTGCCTAAATCCTAAAACTTCTTTAATATTAAAGGTTTTAGGTTAGTTTTCGTTGGTGTGGATTCAGAGGATTAATTGTCATAATCAACTGTGCTTGTTTACAGATAACTGTTATTGTGTTTCAAGTTTGTTATTACCTTTGGTGTAAGAGCCTGTTTATTCCGTTTATGTTAAATGGTTTTGAGACATGCTTTGAGTATTCATTCTCCTTAATGTTAAGAACTTATATAATAGTAATAGGATGACACTTAAAAGTTTTCTATGGTTTATATGTATATATATGTAATCGTGAATTGACCAAGCCTTTGAATCTGAAATTATGAACTTTGGAATATATTGTATAGAAAGTTTTCTTCTTTGTCGTCGTCGTAATAATATTGTTAATTTTTTGAGATGTCTAGAAAAGAAGTTTGTTCCGAACACTTACCCATCCACTTATGTTCTCTATTGTTTTGTCATCTGATTTTGCCACCATCATCATCTCTGTTTGTCAAGTACGCATTTCTCTTTTGTCAAGGCAACGCCACGGTGTCACCAATGAGACAAGGCTTTTTTCCCCCTAGTTTCGTAATTAGCAATGGTGGAACCAGATTTATATTTTTGGCTAGTTCCAGGATTAGCCGTACACGGGATTGAGACAATTGAGTTTTCCACAAGTTAATTATCACTTTGTTCAGGAATCAAAGCTAAAAACTCCCTTCTGATATTCAGATTAAATAAGTTATCGTGCTTAAACTTGAGCATATCGAAATACCTCATGAATTTTCCATATACATACACAAAGATCTTGATTTACATTCTTATCAAGATTCACCAAAAAATGAGAAGAGTAATACTTGTCTTGTCCATACCATATCAACCCAATGCCTTTAACTCATGAGTGTTATCATATACAAAATAGCTTTTATAATCAACTCATTCTTTTCATATAAATTCAATCTTTAAATCTCATACTCTATGCCAACCACCACACCATCAACAACGGTCCTCTTCTTTGATGGCAAGAAGAAAGCCTTGGTGGCGAGAAAGAAAGTCATGACGCCACAAAATAAGCCGAACAAATGACAGCTAAGACAGTTAGCCCATCTTATTTACCTTCTATATAAATTTTGGCTGATAAATGGTGCCAACTTCTACCTTTGTACTACAATGAATACATAAAATATCAGAAAATCCTAGCATCTCCGATAAATGCAGAATCACGCAAGTATCATCTTTAGTTCTCGTGCGATTCTAGTATCTATAACAGAAAAATCCATCAACCATAATGTTGACTTCATCTAGGGGTTACTTGTGTAATGGTGGTAGGATAAGAACTAATTTGGCGACTCGTAGAAGCATCAGATACCTTTTTGTTGTCGTTAGACTCTTGGAAAAATCCCGGGGGTGTAAGTTCTTTTTCATTGAGTCGAATGTTTCTTGAGAGCATGTCGACAACTTGGCTCATCATAGGCCTACGATTCGCAGTTGCTTGAGTGCAGAAGAAGCCTACTTTTATGTACTTTAAGACTTCCTCCTCAGGGAATGTCTTAAGGTCAGGATCCACGAGTTCTAGGAGTTTCCCCTCTTCGTAAAGCTCCCATGCCTGAGTAAGAAGTGAAAGAAAATGGTCACATAATGAATTTAAAAAGGGGAAAGGGTTAAATGGGTTGAAAGTTACCCCACAAGTTTGTTTGGATGCATACAATAAAGCGTCCTTTTGGAAGCAACTTCTTTACCCACATCTCACTTCCCTTTACCCCTCCCTTGGCGGGATTGGGTATCGTTGTTGTTGATTGGATAATTATTGTGATCATACTCGACACATTAAGCTTTAAAGGAAAAAGGACAAAAAGGTGTCAAGGTAACCCGGCCCATTTAGACCTGTACTAGAAAATGACCCATTAGGCCATTACCCAATCCACCCATCATGACATCTCTAATGAATGTAGATATTTCTTAAGTATAGATACAGGTATGAATGTTGAAATGAAAACGAATTACCCATTATTTTCTGTGTTATAAACTCATAACACAGATTGACGATCATTCTTAAGTACAACTATAGTATGAATGTTGTAATGAAAATGACTTACCCATTCTAACAGAACTTTCTGTGTTGTACCCCAGCTTGATACTGAATTGCTTCTGCCACTTACTATCTCAAGAATGAGAACCCCAAAGCTATAAACGTCAGCCTTTAATGTCAACTGCCCGCCCAATACATATTCAGGGGCTAAATAACCGCTGGAGGAAGACAAACAAACCTTGTCAAGAAATGTTCAAGAATTAAATATATCACCTAATGATTACAATATGGAGCAAAAGTTGAGGATAATAGAATCATCATCGTCGACCCTTTTGGCCCAAAAAACACTTATTTTGCAATACGTAGAGTTACTTTTGCATTTCTGCAAGAACGACAATTTGTTGGTCATACAAGTTTAAGTACATTTGTATGAAAAGTCAATCTTCATAACATCAAGCTGGCTGATATTTACTGAGTAATTAACTTCTCTATCCTCGATTATTCATTGAAAAATAAAGGAAAAAAAAATATATGTAAGAAGCAGCAATTTGGGACAAAATATGGTACTGAAGAGAGGCAAAGAAAACAATCATCTTTGGGCTCTTTTTGTTCAATATTATCATATGTTGCAATATGTAGTGTTATTTTTCCCTTTTTCAACAATGATTGTTTCTACGACATGAAAAGCAAAGTACGGCAATTTGAAAAGTCAATTGTTGCAAGTTCAAGATGTCCGAATTGGGTTAGAGTTCCTGACTTTCAAACCGGCTTGGTTTTTTGTTCATATAAAGATTCATTCGTAGATGGCTACAAGAGAAACATCTACATTTTGCAAAAAAAAAGGCTTTTGGCCGATATAAAAACCAAATTTGTTTAACTCTCGCATCTTGTAGTGTTACTTTTTTTGGTATTTTGCAAGAACGGTGATATTTTGAACCTAAAATACAATGATGGTTTGAAACTTTACTCATTTTAGTAACTCACGTTGTTCCTGCTAGTTTTGTGCTTATGTGAGTGATGCTATCTGGGAAAAGTTTAGCCAATCCAAAATCTCCAATTTTTGGTATGAAGTCCTCGCCTAGAAGTATATTACTAGCTTTAATATCTCTATGAACAATATGCGGCTCAAGTTCTTCGTGAAGATAAGCAAGACCCCGTGCTGTACCAATGCAAATCTTAGATCTTTGTTTCCAATCAAGCTCCGTGGTATGGCGTTTTTTACCTGTAAGCAAGCCATAGCATACTTAGTACTTAATTAAAAGGGAAAGTTGCATTAAATAGCAAACCACTTCTGTTCAATTCACGTTTTAGGAATTCACTTCTTTTTTTCTCCAAGGATAATAGCAACCTACTTCTGAATTCTGATTATTCTTCCATTTTGGGTAACATACTTTAAGTTTTGTAGTAACGAAATCTAAAGTATGTTGCTATATAATGGCAAAAGTAAATTGCCAGAAACAGACGATGATAGAGCTATTTTCTGTACAGGAAGTCCAAAATATTCACCACAGGAACTGAACAAAAGTAGGTTGCAACTTGCAAATATATAAAACATGGCATAATTTAATCCAAACTTTGACTTTCTAGCTTACCTAATAGTGCATGGTCAAGGCTGTTATTCTCCAGGAACTCATAGACTAAAATGCGATGAGTGCCTTCTACGCAACATCCAATCAACTCAACAAGGTTTTGGTGCGTGACATTTGATATCGTATTGATCTCAGTTAGAAATTCACGATCCCCCTGCTTTGATTCAGCACAAAGAACCTTTACAGCTACTTGTGTTCCATCCTTGAGGATTCCCTAAAATTTTGATTGATCATAAGGTTGAGAAAGCAAGCACAGAGATGATATAGAAATTACACACTTTAAAAGGTTGTATGCCTTAAAAATATACACTTGGGTACGTTCAACCCATTTGACCCACCTAGAGATAAACATAATCAAATGGACTTGTTCATGAAAGTACATTGGTTTTACGAGCTATTAAAACAATAAAATAGGCTAAAATAAACTAAGGATGTTTGCTATTATCACACATTATGCCTAAATGCTATATCACATGCATCAATACAGATTCATCATAATCATAATTCATAAGTTTAGGATGCCTGAAGCACTATCCAAAAAAGGAAAGGTACAATAATCATGACGACACAAGCATATACACTTATGAACATTCATAACTTCTTTTTCTGGTTCACTAATTTTTACGAGATTGAATTGAGGATGTAATGGTGTTGTAAGTACAATTCCGTTAGTATTATAAGAAAATGTTCAACAAACAGCTTAAAAATGAAACAAAGAGGCGAAAGAACTATGAACAAATGACCTATGATGGGGATGAGTACCTTGTAAACCACTCCAAAACCTCCCCGTCCTATCTTGGTACTTCGATCGAAGTTATATGTCGCTATTCGCAAATCCTTATATGAAAACTTCCTTACATTATCAAGAGCATAACCTGTACAACAACTTAAAGTCAGCTTTACAGTTTTCCAATAAGCTGATTAAAGCCGGAAAAAGTGAATGGAAGGAAGACAAGGGAACTATGATTATTAAGATCCATATTCAAGGTCTTAAAAATGAGATATTAATATCCATATTCGAAAGCGGTCGAGATTAAGATTAAGTATCTACCTTCCAACTCCCTGTGAGGGCTTGTCGCTCTCTTTTGTACACGCGAGGAACCAAAGCAGCTACAACTCATGTCGGTCTGTTTGATTCACAAGTACTTACTATCTGAAGCTCAACCTTATACAAAAGAACAAAATGGCATCAGATATATATATTGCTTGTTATTCGTCGTAACAGTGATCAAGTTATCTGAATCTAACCCTTCATTTAGAAAAAAAAACAAAAACAGACAAGCAATACAATTGCGCCATGAAAAAAAACACTAAAAGTAGATTGGGCGTGGTAATTTGGCATTCACATGTAAGTAACATACATGATTTTTACCAAGATAAAAGACCATGGAATGGAAGCCACGAAAGTAAAAGAAAACGAGTAATTGACTTTTTAAATATTACGGGTTGAATAATAAAACTTGTTGCTAAATAACCACCCAAAGAAAACTATTACTATTACTATTATGGCTTACAATAATGATCAGTTTTGGAGAAATTTTGCAAATGTAAATGCAAAAAGGAAACACTTCGACCAAAATCACTCACTTTTTGCAGCCCTTTCTTATATTATAATATATAATAATAATAATAAAAAATCAATCCTTTCTATGTAATGAAAAGTCATAAGAAAGTGAAAATTTAAAGTCAAATACATAATATAGCAGCAGCAGCCAGTTAAGCAGAGACAGCTAAAAAAAACAACTTGATATCATCACAAGTACGTCATGCTGATGCACTCATATACATCACTTGTACCTCATGCATTACAACTTGTACCTTAGTATTAACATTAAAAAAAGTCAACATAAGTCAAACAACAATACAGGCTGGCACAAATCACAGGTACTATTCTGCTTTCATCTGCTCCATCTGTTTTTTTCTTCTTCTCTTACTATTCTTCCTCAATTATCAGAATTTTCACTTATAATGATTTTCTTTTTTCATTAATCCGCTAATAATACTTAATAACTAAGAGTAACATTAAAACAAGCAGTTATTCAGCTTTAATCAATCAATCAAACTGTAGTTTTACGATAAACACAGCAGATTCAACCACAGATCCAACTAAATCAAACAATAACTGGAAAAAACTTACTAAAAATTCATCTCTATATATATATATAGAAATTGATATATAAAAAGGAATAGAGTTGAGAAATAACCGATTAAAAAGGAAATGATCGGAACATCCTGGAAATATAATAAGTTTTGTTGTAACTGACTTTTGTTTTGTGTTGGATTTATATGTTGAAGAATAAAATGAGCGTGGGAGAAACGGTCATATATACATACATACATACATACATACATGTATTAAAATCGTTGGTGGTAGTATAAGTAGTTCCAGCCGGGTAGTCTCTATCTCCCCGTCTAATTTTCTATACTATGTTCCCACCATTTTTCTTTCCTTTTGGAATTAAAATACCTCCTTCTTGTCAACCCCTTACCTAATTACCTTACATTGGGTGACTATGGGTCGGTCGGTTCGGGTTGGTTTTCACCCGAATTCAAAAACCGAATCGAAATATTCGGTTTTTAAAAATCAGAAATCGTTGGTACACATAAATTCCAAAATATTGTTATTTAGGCCGGTTCCTATCCTGTGTCACCACCCTTTTCATCTTACATGACCAGCATGACACCTTTGGCACCACCCCGTCTTCCAATGTCGTCGTCTTCCCATGTCGTTTTTTGGAAATGAATCGACGAGCTGATGGGGCCCATGTGGCAGCGTACATCATGTTTTTTTATTTGGGATGAGGAGAGAGAGTGTATATGTGTGGATTTATAATTTTTTAATTGGGGATGAGGTTATGATAGGAAGAAGGTAGTTCGTAGGTGTGTCTTGGAGAGAGAAAGCAGATGTGACAATCAAGACGAGACGATGACGACGTCAGGATAGGAACAAACCTTATAACTATTCCATAACATCTTTTCTAAAAGAAGTTATTCAATAATAGATATTAAAAGTTTGTCTATGATGGAATAATTAATTGATTCAAAAATATTTTTGTGTTTGATAAATATAACTTTTAATATTAATGTAGTTACTAAAAACAATATTATGTAGTAATTGATAGATTATTATAAGTTTAATAGTAATTTAGTAATTTTGACGTATTTATAAATTGATTTTTGACCAAATGAATTATAAGATAATATAGTCACAGATATAAATTATTCATGTTAAAGATTGTAACTCTGACAAATTGTGATGTATGAGTTAACTTTGATGTACGATTCATATTTCTAGTTCAATCTACATAGATAATCAATACAACATTCTTATAATCACGAGAATCGAGAATGTGATTATGTAAATATTTAGAAGGTAAATATTAAATGATATATACTTCTAAAAGATGAGCCTAAGGCTGGTGTCAATAACAAATCATCAACCCATTTCCTAGCCATCCTCCAAATCCTTATTGCCACCACTAAATCCTCGGCGCCGTCACCAAAAAATCCTCAAAATCATCTAGTGTCACCAAGAAATCCTCGCCGCCGTCCTCCTTTGCCTTCTCCATGGAGACGGCGAGGAAGGCAAAATTTGTGGGCCATGTTGTTCTTTAATGTATTCCATGAAGAAGCCGTTGCATGTTTAATTTTTTTTATTTTTTATTTTTTTTGTATGGTAATCAAATGGCAAAAGGTATTCTTCCGTTGGACAAAGTAGTAGCCGTTGGAAATTTACTTTTTTTTTTTTTTTTGTAACTCTATATATACAAGTTTGTAACCCAAACATTTTATAACAAAAAACAATACTATCATTCTTTCCATACTAACTCAAACAA